>MU119504.1:13802-62767 GCA_014904845.1 Acephala macrosclerotiorum
TTTTTTATTTAATAAAAATAAATTAATATCGAAATTAAACGATTATATTATACGAGTATAAAATATTACAATTGAATAAATCGAATATATATTCGAAGACCGTTTAAACTCGATTTATAATATCGAAATTAAACGATTATATTGTACGAATATAAAAAAATAAATTAATATTAAAATTATTTAAATTCGATTTATAATATCGTTTTTTCGTTTAATAAAAATAAATTTAATTTATATAAATTAAAAATAATTTATTATTATATTTAATTTCGTTCGTTTTATTTAATAAATAAATTAAATAATTTTAAATAATTTAAAAATATTATATTTTTTAATAAGTTATTAATTAAATAAAATAATTTAATTTTTAAAAGTTTTATTAATCGAATTATAATTATTATATTTTTAAATATTAAAATATAAATATTTTATTTAATTTAAATCGTAATATAATCGAAAATATATATTTTTATATTAAAATTTATATATAAAAATATTTAAAATAAATAAATTTAAAATTTAATTTTTTTTAAATTTAATTAATATATTATATAAAATTTAAATTTGAAAATATAAAATTTTAATAATTTTATTATATTAATTTTTAATTAAATAATAAAAAATTAAATTTTTTTAAAATATATTTATTTATTATATATATTATATAATTTTATAAAAATTAAATTATATTATTTTTATTAATTAAATTATTAGTATTTTAAATTTATTTATTTTAAATATTTTTATATATAAATTTTAATATAAAAATACATTTTTCGATTATATTACGATTTACATTATAATATAATATATTTATTTAATATTTTTTTTATAATAAAATATTATTAATTGTTTTAACGACGAAAAATATTTAAATAATATTTATTTTTAATTATTATACGTTAAATATTTTCGTATTATATATTTATAAAATAACGATTAAATAATTTTTATATTTTATAAATAGTTTTATTTTATAAACTTATAACGCGCATTTTATATATTAATATTTTAAAATGAAAATTTAAAAATAATAAAAAAAGAAATTAAAAAATTAATATTATTAATAATAAAAATTTGTAATTTAAAATATAAAATTAATTAAAATTAAATTATAAAATAAAAAAGAAATTACATAATATAATTAATAATAAATTAATTATTAATAATATAATAATAAACGATTTTAATATAAATTTTTTTTAATATATATTAAATATAATAATATAATATTAAATTAAAGTATTATTAATATATTTTATATAATTATTATTTTTCGTTTAAATTTTTTAAATTTTTTTATTTTTACAAATAATTGTTTATTTAAATAAAATTAAAATTTTTTTCAACAATCGAAATTATAATAATTAAATATATATTAAATATAAAATATATAAATATTTGTTTTTTTTCGTACAAAGTATTTTTTAATAAAAAAATAAAAATAATTTTAATATTAAAATTATCGAATTTAAAATATTTTAAATTATTTTATTAAAATAAAATATATATTAAAAGTTTTAAATATAAAATATATAAATTATTTATTTCGAAAAATTCAATTAATAAGCGTATAATTAATAGCGTATTATATTAATAATAATAAAAATATATCGATTAAATTAATTATAATATTTAAAAATAATATTATATATTTTATTTATATATTTAAAAATAATATAAATATTAATAAAAAGTATAATTAATATATTTAAAATATAAAAAAAAAACTTAAAAAAGAAATTTTAATATTTTTATCGATTTATTATAATAAGTTTCTTTACGTAAAAACGAGACAAATTTATAATATTAATTCGATTATATAAAATAAAAAAAACGTAATTTTTTTAAAATCGAATTCGAATAAAATATTTTATTTGAATACGATTAACGTAATAATAAAATATATTGAATTTTATAATAATAATTACGTTTTTTAAATTCGATATAAAAAAATTTTTATTATTTTATTATTTAATAACGTTAAATTATTTTTTATTAATATAATCGTTTTTATTCGATTTAATAAATTTCGAAATATAAAATTTTTTATTTATTTTATTTATTAATTTAAAATAATAATATCGATAAATTAGTATCACATAATTCGTTCGTTTACGTTTTTATCGTTTTTAATTTTTAGTTTTTTTTATAATATTAAACTTTTAACGAATAAAAATTAATAAAAGTTTTTTATAAAAATAATAATAAATAATTTCATTTTTACGATAAATTAAATTTATATTAATAATAATAATTTTAATAATTTAATTTTTATTTATTTCGATTTTTTTTTTAATTTCGTTTAAAAATATTATAAACGTAATTCGTTTAATTTAATATTTTTAAAAATATTTTTTTTATAATAAATTATTATTTTTTATTAAAAAACACGTTTTTATTAATAAATAATATAAAATTCGTATCGATAAAATTTTTATTAATTTAAAATTATTAATTTACTATATTTAAAACGTTATTTTTTATTAATCGTTTACTTTAAAAATTAATATTAATTTTTATTAAATTACGTATTATTTACGTAATACGAGTTATTTTAATTATAAGCGAAAAATATCAAATTTAATCGAGGTATTTAAATGTAGTAATTTGATTAATCTATTAAAAAATTCGATAGTTTCGTAATTTCGAATTAATATATAATCGATTCAATAAAAAATATTAAAATCTCGATTTATATGTAATTATATTACGTTTACAATTATAATATATCAATTAATTCAAATTATATAAAATTTATAAATAAATTGAAATTTAATTAAATACTTTTAAATTTTAAGTTTTAAACGATTTTATTAATTTATTATTGTATAAATTAATAAAATATAATCGTATTTAATAAAAATAATAATCGTAAAATTCTTTAATACGTTTTTGTTTTAAGTATTAAAATATTTATTTATTTAAATGTTTAATATTTTTATAATTACGCAATTTTTAAAAAAGATTTTAAAAAATCTTTTTTTAAATTATATATTAAAAAAAATAATTTAAATTAATTAAATCGATTATAATAACTCGATATAAAAAACGAAAATTCTAAGAAATATTTTTTTAATATAAAATTTTAAAAATGCGTTTTTATTTTAAATATTAAAATATTAATATATTAAAATTCTATTTTAATTTTATAATTACGTAGTATTTAAAAAAAATTTTAAAAAGTTTTTTTCTAGTAAATATAATCGTAATAAATATTTATAATCAATAAAATCAATTATAGTAATTTAATATAAAAAATGAAAATTTTAAAAAAAAAATTTTAATATAAAATTCTATTAAAAATACGTTTTTATTTAAAGTATTAAAGTATTTAAATATTAAAATAATTACGTAACTCTCGAAAAAAATCTCAAAAAATCTTTTTTTAAAATTATATATTAAATAAAATAATTTAAATTAATTGAATCGATTATAATAATTTAATATAAAAAACGAAAATTTTAAAAAAAATTTTTCTAGTAATATAAAACTCTATAAAAAGTACGTTTTTATTTTAAATATTAAGAAACTTATTAATTTATCGGTTTTATTACTCGATAAAATTTTAAATTATTATTTTTTAATAATTATATTAATTTTAAATACTTATAAAACGTTTAAATTAAAAACTTTTAATTTAAAATTAAAAATAAAAATAAATTATTAAAATTAAAAATTTGATAACTTTTCGTAAAAACGTTTTTACGAGACTTATAAAGCAAAATATGCATCGAATAAAAAAAGAAAAAATTCGTTCGTTGATTAATTTATTTACGAGTTAACGAACGAATTTTTTCTTTCGAAACGAAAAAAATATTTTATCGAAATTGAAATCGTCGATTTTATACGTAAAATGTTTTTCGATTTTTATATTTTTCGTTTTATTAAATTTAATAAGATTTTTAATATATAATTTTTAATATCGTAATATAACGAAAAAAAAAAAATTAAAAATTAAAAATAAAATAAATATTAAATCGAAAAATATCGAATAATATTTTTTTTTTTAATTATAAAATTCGAATTTAAATTATATCGACTAATAAAATAAAAATACGTTATTTAATAATAAAACTTTTTTTACGTTAAAATATTATAATCAAATAATACGTCGTTATTAAAATTTTAATTTTAAAATTTTTATTTAATATATTTAAAAGTTTTTTAACGTCGAAATTTAAATCGATAATTTTTTTATTATTAAAATTATAATTGAAAATACTTTTAAACGTATTTATCGTTTTACGAAACGTAATATTAATTCGATTATTTTATAATTAATTATATATTATCGAAAAAAAAACTAATAATTAATTTTATAATATAAATAATTTTAATAATATTTCAATGAAATTATTTTATATTATAATTATAATTAAATATTTTTTTAAAAAAATTTTTTTTTTCGATTTAAAATTAAAATAATTAATTATTAAAAATAATAATTATTATTTAAAAATCTTTATAAATTATATATTATATTTATATATCGTATTTCGAATATTTTAAATTAAATTTTAAATTTATTATTATTATATTACGAATATTTTTAATTTATATTAATATATAATATTTAAAAAAAAAATTAAATTAAATTTAAATTATACTATTTATAATTATTAAAACGATTAATAAAAACTTTATTTTCTAATTAATAAATATATTATTTATTATTTATTAATTCGATAAAATCGTCGATTAAAAATTAAATCGAATTTATAATAATACGTATATATTATTTAAATTATTAAAAATTTATTTAAATAAAATTATAATTTCAATATAATAAATCGATAATTAAAATAAAAAACTCGTTATTTATATATTATTAATTTGACGATTATAAAATAAAATATTAAAATAATTTTAGTTTTTTTTAATAAATTATTTTAATAATATCGTTTTAATTAATATTTAATATAAAAAAAAATTATTTTTTATTATATAATTCGCAATATAATAAATAAAATATAATATTTTTATTATAATAAAAATCTATGAAATATTTTAATTAAAACGAATATAATTAATAATTATTAAATTTTACGAATTAATTTAATCGTAATTATAAATCAAATAAATTACATTTAATTTATCGATTTCGAAATTAAATTATAATTCTCGTAAGATCTCAAATTTACAAATTTTCGTTTTTTGATTTTTTCGATTATATTTAAAATAAATAACGTTATAATTTAATAAATAAATTTATTTTTTAAAAACGATAATATAATTATTAATAAATAATTTAATATAAAATTTATTATCGATTTTTCAGATCTTAATAAAAAGTAATATAATTTTTAATTTAATATTAATATAATTATTAATATTTAAATTTAAATTTTATACAATAATAAATTCGAAATAATATATTATTTTAAAAATAAAAACTTTATTTCGTAAAATTCGATCTCGTAAAATATTAAATTCGAGATTTATTTTAAAATATTAATTCGATTAATATTAAAATTAAAAAATTTATTAAAAATTATTTATAAATATAATCGAAAAATTAAATAATTATAATAAAATTAAATATTATTATCGTATAACGAATTATTATATTAATAATTAAAAAAATATTTTCGAAATATTTAATATTAATTAATAATAAAATAAATAAATTTTTTAAATCGAAAAAATTAATAATTATTTAAAAAATAAATATTTTATTTCGTACGATTAAATTTTTAATTTTAAAACGTTTTTTTAATTTTTAAAAAAAAAATTTCAATATTTATATTTTAATAATTATAATATTTCGTTATAATTATTAAATTATAAAATCGTTAATATTTTTTTTATCGATAATAATTTTTATAGTATTTTTTAATTAATTAATCGATTTTTAATTTCGACGTTTAACGAGTTTTAAAATTATAATATATCGTAAAAAAAATATACAAAAATTTTATAGCGCGCGAATTTATAAAAGTAATTAAATTTAAAACTTTTAAAATAATGAATTAAAATCGTTTAATTTTATTATAATAATTTAAAGTTTATTTTATAAAAATTATAAACGATATTAATATTATTTTATTTTAATTAAAAAAAATTAAAAATAATAATAATAAAATAATAAAAAAAATTTTAATTATTTATAAACGTAAATTAATTACATATTATATAAAAAATAATCGATATATTTTTTAATTTAAATTTATATTAATTTCTCGTATTATTTATATTTAATATATTATTATTAAAAATATATTAATTACTAATTATTATTTTATATAAAATTTATATTAATTATATATTTGAATTTCATTGTTTTTTATTAATATTTGTATAAATAAAATCGATTATAAATACTTTATAATCGTTCTTATAAAAAAGTTTATTTTACGTAATATAAAAATTATTTTTATAATTATTAATTTGCAAATTAATCGTGTATTTTTTACGTTTATTATAATTTAAATTTTTAAAATAAATAATATTTTTTCAAAGTTTAAAAAAAAAAAAAAATTTATTTTAATCATTTATTATAATATAATTAATAATAAAATCGCGATATAAATAATTATATTAAACGAAATATTATAAAACGATAAAAATTTTATTTTTTCGAATTTATAAAAACGATTTAAAATTAATATTAATTAATATTCGTTTTTTTAATTAAATAATTTTAATTAAATTATTTAATTTTAAATCGAAATTAAAAATTTTTTAAAAAAACGAATTCGAATTTTACGAAATAATAATTATATAATTAATTTAATTATTAATCTCGTAAATTTATAATATAATAATCAATTTATCGTATAAATAATATATAAATTTTATTAATATAATCGATATTTTATTTTTATATTTATTTATAAACGCTCGAATATATAATAATATAATTTTTAAAAAAAACGTTTTAAAAACGATTTTTCGAAGTTCGAATTTATTTTTTAGTAATTTTATAATAAGTATTACGACTTTTAACGTTATAATATATCGTAATATTTTTCGTTTTTTAATTAATCGTTTTATTAATATAAAATTAAAAACGAGAAAATTTTATTAATAATAAAAAATCGTTTAATACGTTTTATATTTTTTTTACGTAATATATTAATAAAATTATAAGCAATATAATAATTATAAAATATACGATATAAAAAATACAAATTATTATACGTATATTATATTTTTAATTTTAAATTTATTAATAAATTAAATATTTTTTAAATTATATTTTTAAATCGCATATTTAAATAAAAAAAATTATATAATATTTTATAATTAAAAGTTTTTTTTGTTTTAATTATCGAATAATTTCGAGTATATAATTTTAATAGAAAATAATATAGTATCAAATTAAAACAATTCGCATTTGAATATATTAATACGAATACGATTAAAAGAAAATAATTTAATATTTAAAAAACTAATATATAAATTTAATCGAAAATAAATAATTTATTATATTCGTAAAATAAAGTTTCAAAGCAAAGAAAAGCTTGAAATCGAGAGTTTTAATACTAATTTAAACTAGATATAGTTTTATCAATACGTGAGTTTCGCCTTAGCAAAAATGTTTGATACTGCGTACGGCAATCGAACTACCCATCGTCGTCAGCGAGTTTCCTGCCTGCAGGATAGTAAACCCTTTCACTTCGTTTCAGAACACTCGCATTCGATCTCGTTCGTGCTCTTGTACAGTACAACACCCAACTACTGGTTCTTCATCCTTCGTCTCTCCGTGGCTATCTTGCACCAATCCCTCCTCTATCTTCGCCATTCGCCTCCCAGCTGCAGTACCTTCGTATCTCCATCATTCTCCATTGCTCGCCCCACACCAAGGTCATCCGACAACCTCCAAAATTATCTCGAATGCCCGCTCCCTTGAGCCTCCATTTCTCTCGGCCATCTTAATACTTGCTGCGCGTCACTATTCCCCACCTTCCATCTACACTTTATTGTTACAGTTACTGCTTCCCAGAGAGCCATGGCATTGCATTTTGTCATTAGCAAGCTCCACAAGAGCCATGGTCAAGGCACAGCAAAGACCTGGATCGTGGCATAACTTTTCGACATTGGCAACGCCATCCAGGTTGTTTCGTCTCTCCATGCTTAACTTGTAAGAAAACACGACTTTACATGCCCTTACCAAGGCTGAGAATATTGCGCAGTAAAAAGAGTAATGTATGCCAGATACCGCGGTCTTGCAAAAGGACCGGTCTCAGTGTGTTTGAGGCGCATGATGTGTCTTTATAGCGATGGACGATTTAATAAGGCCGAGGTTTTATTTGTGGAAGCGATAGAAACTTGCAAGAGGGCGCTTGGTGCAGACCATCCAGACACGCTGACTGGCATGGGTGCTCTGGCGCCAACGCACTGGAATCAAGGACGATGGAAGGAGGTCGAAGAGCTAGCGGTGCAAGTAATGGAGACAAGCTTGATACTATTAGGGCAGGAGCATCCAGACACGCTGACTAGCTTGAACAACCTTGCTTTTACGTGGAAGGGTAATGGCCGACATGCGGAAACCCTCAAGCTGATAGCTAATCATCCCTATACTTTGTTTGCCTCTATAACATTGCTTGGGTGGCAGAGGTGGCAGAGGTGGCAGAGGTGGCAGAGAGAAACTAGTACCTCGGCCGGCGAAGGTCCGAGTAAGTAATAATAGAATTAGTCGGAATAATAATCTAATAAAAAACGTTTGCCAAATACGATATGAAATATAGAATATTTATTGAGCTTTTAAAATTTTTGTAACAAATTAATTTTTTTCGATTAATTATTTGTTTAAAGTTTTTATTCGATAAATATAATAAAAAAATTAAATTAAAACGCGTTTAAAAAAAAACGAATTTTATAAACGACTATAAAAATATTAAAAATATTAAAAACTTTTTAAATTATAACCATAGAAAAAATATATTAATAATAGATTTAATAAGTTAAAATTATATAATATTTTCAATTTGAAACGAATATCGTTTTTTAAAAATTTTTATATAATTTTAAAACTATTTTCGTTTTTCGTTTTTTATTTGTTTTTTTATTATTTAAAATAATATAATAAAATATAAGAGATAATATTTAATATTATATTATCGCGTAAAACAAAAATTCGTAAAAAATCGAAAAAAGAATTTTCAAATAATAATATATATTAATTTTAAAAAGTTTATATTTACGTTTAAATATTCAAAAAATATTAATAAAAAATTTTTTTTTATAAAATAAAACTATTTTCAATTATTATTAATTAATTATATATTAATAATTTTTAATAAATATAATTTTAAAATTATATTTTTAATAACGCGTAAAATATACTTTCGAAATTAATATTATATTTTAATCGTTTTAAGAATTTTAATATTAAAAAAATAATAATAATAATCGTATTTATTTAAAAAAAAAAAAAATAAAAAACTTTCGATTAATTTTTAAAACGAAATAAATGTATAAAAATTTTAATTATACGATTTAATAAAATTCGAAAAAAGTTTTTATTATAATTATATAAATTAATTTTTAAATAAAAAATATTTAAAAAATTTAATTATATATACTCGTTTAAAATACGAATTTTATACGTAAAATCGATAAATTTATTATAAAAATATTATAATAAAAATTTTATTTACATTAAATAATAATTTAAATAAATTTAAAATATTTTTCAATTTCGATTTTAATAAGTTTTTTTTTAAAATTAAAATTAAAAAATAATAATAATTAATTTAAAACGATATATTAAAAATCGATAATTTAAATTTTTTTTATACGTTTTTTAAAAATTTAAAATTATTAAACTCGTATATAAAAATAATTAAAATTTTAATAAAATAATTATTTAAAAAAATCGTTATATAATATAATAAAATAATATTTTTTCGACGTAAATTAAATTATTAATACGTTTATTATTTAAAATATAAAAACGATTTTTAATTTATATAAAAATAATATAACGAATTAATTTAAATTCGAGTATTAATAATTTTATTTATTTATATTATAATATTTTTTATAAATAATTAATAAATATTCGAAAAAAAAATTAATTAAAATTAATTATAAAAAAATTTAATCTCGTAATTTAATATCGATTTATTTTTTTAGCGAATTAATTAAATTTCGATTTAATAATTATTCGAGAATTAAAAATAAATAATTTTTATAAAATAAAAATATATAATTTTTTTTTAAAATATAATTTTTTTAAGTTTTATATTTTTAACGAATAATTATTTGAAAATTATATAAAATAAATAATAAAAACTCGTATAATAATTTATTAAATCATTAATAATAATTAATAAATTTAATAAATTTTTTTTATAATAATATAATCGATATTTTTAAATTATTTATTTTAAAAGTTTTTTATAATATTAATAATATACGAAAAAAAAAACGTTTTTTTATTAAAAAATTGATATATTTCGCGTTTTTTAATAAAAATATATTTAATATTATAATTAAAACGTTAAAAATTTAAATAAAAAATTTATATATAATATAAATTTCGAATTAATATATTAAAAAACGTTTATAATTAAATTTTATATATTGAAATAAATACGTATTAAACGTTTAATTATTTCGTTTTTATTAAATTAAAACGTATATATTTATTTTTATCGTTAAAATTATACGTTTTAAAAAATTAAAAATAATATAAATTATTTTATATTTCGATAATAAAAATACGAATTTTTTCGATCGTTAAATATTTTTTTAAATATATTAAAAACAAAGTTTTTAAAATATAAAAAAAAATTATATTATATATTAATTTTATAAAAATAAAAAAATAATTATAAAATATATTTGAAAAAATATATATTTAATAATAATTAAAAATTATAATTTTATATTAAAAAAATATTTTAATACGATTATTAATAATAATTTATTTATAATAATATTAATACTAATAAAAAAATTAAAAATTAATCGATTATTAATCGTTTTTAAAATAAAATTTATTATTTAAAATAAATTATAATATATATATTAATCGAAATATCGAATAATTATAAACAATTTATAAGTTTTATTTCGTAATATAATTCTTATAATAATTTTAATTTTTATATTAATATCGATTTTAATACGAATTTTAATTTTTATACGAGTTTCGATTTTATTAATTTCGATTTTTATATTAATATTAATTTTAATACGAGTTTTATTTTTATACGAATTATAATTTTAATACGAATATCGATTTTTGTATTAATTTCGATTTTTACGTAAATTTCGATTTTTATACAAATTTCGATTTTTATATTAATTTCGATTTTTATACTAGTATCGATTTTAGTGCGAACTACGATTTTAATACGAGTTTCAATTTTTATATTAATATCGATTTTTATATTAATATTGATTTTTATACGAAATAATAAAAATTAAATAATATAATAAATTTTAAAATAATAATAAAAAGTATTTAAATTTAAAATTTATTAAAAAATTGAATAATTAAATTTATTATTATTATTTTAAAAAAAAATTCGATTTAAAATTCGAAATTATAATAAATAAAATAATAATTCTTTCAATTAAATATTTTTATTTAATATTTATTTTACAATTTCGCGAATTTATTTTTTTATATAATAATTTATATATATTAATAATAAATTATTAATTTTAATAAAGTATTTTTTTATATTTAAATTTATATAAAATTATATTTCGATTTTTCGTTTTTTAAATTTAAATTTAATTAAATTTTTAATATTAAAACTTTTATAATTTACGATAATACGATTAATTATATTATATTTCGTACTTTTAATAAAATAATTTCGAATGACGAAAAAACGTATATTGAAAATTTATTAAAATTATTTCGATAATTATATTATTTAAATTTATATATTTTAAGTTTTATTTTAATAAATTAATTATTTATTATTTTATTTATTTTAAATAATTTTTTAGATTTGATTATTAGTAAAAAATTTTTTAAAGTAATTAAATTTATTTTTTAAATTTATTTATTAAAATAATACGATTTTTTTTATTTTTACGTTATAATTATAAAATTTTTAAAAAACTATTATATATAAAATAATTAATTCGTTATTTTAATTTTAATTGCGAATAATAATATTATTTTATATTTATTAAAATATATTTTTTTATATAAAATTTTTTTATAATAATTTTTAATTTAATAAATTAAATTAAATTATTATTTATAAAAAATTTCACGTGATTTTTTTTTAACGTTAAATAATAAAAACTATAATATTTTATTTTTTATTTTATTTTTATTATTACGAAATTATATACGAATATAATTAAAAAATAGTATTATAATTTATTTGATATTTTTAAAATTTTAAAATTTTTATATAAATTTAATAATAATTTTATATAAATATTTTCAATTTCGAACGTTTTAATATAATATTTAATATATTTAAAAAAAAGTATAATAATATTTATATATAATATA
This sequence comes from Acephala macrosclerotiorum, assembly GCA_014904845.1. Classification (NCBI taxonomy): domain Eukaryota; kingdom Fungi; phylum Ascomycota; class Leotiomycetes; order Helotiales; family Mollisiaceae; genus Acephala; species Acephala macrosclerotiorum. The sequence goes on from MU119504.1 coordinate 26,239, forward strand.
TAACGAGAAAATATATCGTCGATATATTAAATAATTTCTTAAAAAAATAAATTTAAATACTAGTTATTATTATTACAATTAAAATTCGATACAAATATAAAAATATCTCGTAAAAATAATATTATACGATTAAAAATAAAATAATTAAAATATTAATTATAATAAAAATAATTTAATTTATTAATTAATACGTTTTTATTATATCGAAAAAAATAGACTTATTATTAATACCGTTATTTGAATTAATGTATATAAATTAGAATATCGAAATATTTTAATTAAAATCATATAAATAACGTTTTTAATTATTGTTATTTATTTTAATTAATAATAAATATTATTATAAACTTTAAATCCAATTTCGTAATCGTTAATAATAAAATTTATACGATTTTTAAAAGCGAAAAAAACAAGATTTACTATAAATAGTATTTTTATTTACTATATAAATTTTATTCGATTAAAAAAAAAACAAAAAAATATTACTAATAAAAAAAAATAATAATTAAAAATATATTAAATTTAATAAAAAATTTTATATATTTATAGACGTATAAATAAAAAATATATTTAAAAAAATAATAATTTGTATAAATACGTAAAAAACTAATTAAAATTTTTTAAATATAAAATAAAATTGAAAATACGACGACAATTGTAAACGTTATAATATATTATTATATAATGTTTATATTATACGAACAATTTAAAAAATTTAAATAGTATTTAAATATATCGTATTATAAAGCAAATAATAAATATAATAAATCGGTTTATAAAAATGCGATTAAATAAAAAACTAAAAATTATTATTGTACATTTATTTCTCTAAGGATCGCTATTTAGCGTTTAAATATAGAAATAGTAATTTTCGACTTTTTATAAAATACTTCTTATTTCAAATTTTGATCCAATTTAAACTCCGATTAATAGTTTTCGCTAACCTCTTTAGAACGTAATATTTGGAGACTAGAATTGACTTTCTTAAGAATATATTTGGTTTTGATCGGTATTATAAGCTCTTTGGTAAAGAGAAGTCTTCGATTGAAGCGCGGTAAATTACGATCTCGAAACGTAATTTGATTAGTTTCGTGCCATTATTTAGCTTTTCAAGCCATTTTATATTAATTTTGACGGTCTTTGCAAATTTTTAGTTCTTGAACTTGATTATATATTTTATTTTAATTGTCTCAACTTTTACCACTTGTACTTTTTTCGTCGCATTTCTATTTAAAAGAGCATTTCTAATATAAGTATTGGCCGAGTTAATAAACAGGTATCTTGTAAAAGTGTTTAGAGTAGAGTCGGTATTTTCAAGTATTAGTCGAGTACTAATTCGAAAGTAATTGGCTTCTCTATTTCGCTCCTCGTTTTTTGTTGTTTTTGAGAGATTTTCCTCTATTTTTATTGCATCTCGATTTACTATAATCGATGCCTATAATCGTATTAATGTGAAAAGTGTTAAAAAGCGTTTAATTGCGTTCAGAGGAAGCGGATTTCTACTTGGAGTTCGGCGTTTTAATTTTGGAGGTTTTATAGCTCTTATTGCGGTTCCGCTTTTTCTTTTTTCAATTCCTTAACCGCGGCCAAAATCGTTTACAACAATTCACTATTAGTTTGCTTTCTACCCTCTAATTTCTTCGCGGCTTTCTTCGACGTTCTCAGCACTTCCTAGACTCGTGCTAGCTTTAGCGCTACTGGGGTTGCCACTATAATCTCCTATTCCTCGTTTAAATCATTACCAATATCTTAGGATCGACTTTAAATTTCCCTGGATCCTCCTATCAAAGGGCCGAAAAGGTCGTCCTCCATAGTGTTCTCACGCGTCGTTCCTGTACCACGTGGTGCCTCGCTTACCCCTCAGCGCGCGCGACGCGCCCCTACAACCCCCCCTCCATATTCCTCCACTTTTTAACTTTCGACACCGCTGCAAGTTAGTAGAAATGCTAGATATTCGAAGTCCGCGTCAATCGCCAGTTCCAGAATCCCATTGTCTAATCTCACTATTACACACACACAATTTATTAACGCCCGGCGGCTGACCCGATAGGGCAACTATTACTAATATACAAGTACATTTCTTGAAGTGAATTCTTAACTCCTTGAGCCCTTACATCGGTCTCACTATTACAGTCGCTTGCAAAATCGGCTTCGCCCCCTTTCGTGGAAAAAAAATTGTGAGCACAGACCATCTCATCCATTTTTGGTGCTGACGCTGGCCTTTCTCGTCGTACTCCTTCGCTTACCTCTTTCGGAGGATATCCCCAATCACTAGTAAACCGTAAAGAATAAGGACTCAATCTTCCTCGTCCTCCTCGCTATCTACCTCTGGGAAAGGCTCATCGGCGTCTGTTGGCTGGTCTTCGCTAGGTACCGGAGGCATCTCATCTAAAGGATCCTTATTGTCGAAAGCCTTTGCCCTACGCTCAGCCTTAGACATCTTCGTGATGTCGAACTCTACGCCTCCGTTTCCATATGCAGCTGAAAACTCCGTGTAGCGCTGCTTAAACTTCCATTTGTCTATAGATGCCACCGCCATAACAAGAGCAAGTTTCTTAGAGGACAACCTATGAGCAGGATAATACTTCTTGGTAACACCGTACTTGCCCTTAATCTCGATGTTATGCTTCTCTGCGTAAGCCGTGATCGCATTCGGCCAGTCTTGATTTTCGTCTCTTAAGCTTATAACGTTAGCAAAGCCCCCCAAAAAACCTAGGAACAAAGATAGAATCAGAGGGATATTTGGGATAATCGAGTCATTCTTAAGTAGATCGGCTTGCTCGAGTATATTAAGAGTAGACAGGATGGCAAGGCCGACTATCTGAAGCGTCTCACAGACCCTCATGCTATCGTCAATCACTATAACCGGATTAGCTAGTAGAATAATCGACAAAATGAAGTGCTCATACTATTCCAAAGCGCCGTATTAGCACTATTAAACCACCACGCTAAAGACTCCATCATGTACCACAATGCGAAGGGATTTGGCTTATCAGACAAGAATTCTTTATTGAATGCAGATAACTGGTTCTGAACGACCTCTTGCAGTCCGTATCCTGTAAAGTCGTTGTAAATGAACATTCCAAGGGAGTCTTGGTCTCTCTTCTGAGTCTGTAGGTCGTATTTCTTGATCAGCTTTCGCGCCTTTAAGGATAGCTATAGAGTATTGAATCAGTATTCTATAGAGCGCGTAATAGTAAGTCCAACATACCGTCCAAGGGTAACCCGGGAACTCCGCAGCAGGCTTCAGCCAAGTCTTTCTCGCTTCCTTCAACGTCTCAGACTTCTTCTCCTGTAGGCTATCCGCGCCCTCGTCTTCGTCGTCTTCATTTTCGCCTTTGTACTCGAGCCTCAAGTCCCAGAATGGGCGAGGCACGCAAACAAACTTGATAGGACATTCTGGTATTCTAGAAGTTGTAGCAGTGGGCGTGTTAGAGGCATCGGAGACTTTGGCAGATTTGGTTGGTCTTGTATGTAGTGGAGCTGCGTTCGCGTCCATTGCGGCAAAGCTTCGTTTCACTCGAGGCATCTTTGAATTACCGTTTCACACCATCCAGACGTATGTGGAGAATATTAAACCTCCACAAAGTCTTTGAGGTGTGAGGGCGTTATTGAGGTGCAACAACAGCTATGGTCTGTGCTCACAATTATTTTAAGCGAAAAGGGGCGAAGCCGATTTTGTAAACGACTGTAGTGCCCTGATACTGTACTGTACAGTACATATATACTAGTAGAGTACTGTACGAAAGGTACACAGGATGACAACGAGCCACGGTGTCAGCGCCAAAAATGGCTGAGGTGGTCTGTGCTCACAATTTGTTTAGGCGGAAGGGGACGAAACCGATTTTGCAAGCGACTATATTTGCACGAATTATTTCTCTTAGTCTTGCTTAAACCTACTAGCCGCTACAAATTCGGCAGCCAATATAAACTACCTTTGAAACATTACAGTCGCTTGCAAAATCGGCTTCGCTCATTTCGCGTAAAAATAATGTGAGCACAGACCACCTCAGCCACTTTCGGCTGACACTGGCTCGTTTTCATCCAGTTCAGGTAGGCTCTTTCAGCACGGCGTCAAGGCTTTGTTGGGAGGTCTTTTGAAGCGCAACATTAACTTTGCATATGGCTTGGTTGGGGCTCTGGTTCTACATGGGCTTCCAAATCCACGCTGGAAACTTGTTCATACAATTCTCCAAGGTCTGATGGTCGTGGTGCAGTGTTCGTGGTCGCCAGCCAAGGCCGCTGATTGGTCCAACTTTACTGCTGCTGCAACAACAAGCTTCTTCTGCAACAACAAGGCTGAGGTTACACCATCACCATATGCTGCCCGAGCCGTGGAAAAGAAGCAAACATGGTGAGCCAACTCTCTTTTCTATCGCTGGATCCCCTCTCTTTCCTCCTTCCTTAGCCTAACCATTCTCGTCTCCGACTTCTGCAATATCACCATGGCAGCACAAAAGACCATCATCGTAATCTCGAGCGACTCGGAGAGCGCCAGCGATAGTCCAGCTCCTCCTGCCCCCCAGCCAGAATACGTGGAGCTGCCGGATGAACCAGAAGACCTAGAAGGCGTATTCGGGAAGCTGTGGGACCACCACTACAAGTCCCTCCGGCGGATATACATGCACGCACAGATGGTCAAGCGGACTGGGACCGATACCCTGAAGCAGAATGCGACCGTCTACCTTGCCCACATGGTGCAGCTGGAGAGAGTCCGTGTCCAGCTCAACAAAGCCCTGAATGCATACTCCAAGGCATCAACATCTGCTGGTCAGTTACACCCCTCCTTCAGCTGCGAACCGCGATACTAATGTCTGTAGAAATACTGGAACGCTGGCGTGAGCTGCGGCGATTGAACGACGAATACACCGCCGCGATTGAAGCACAAGACCCTCGCAACTGGATTATCCCCCGATACCGACGGCTCTACTCTACCCACATTCAGCAATGGTGCTACTCTACGCTGATGTGTCACACAATGGAATGGATGGTCACGGACGCGGCAAGCACGTATACCAACGACAAGTACATCCTGGACATCATGGGGCTTAAAGAAACTACTCAACGTAAACTGCTAGAAGCATCTCTCCGTTAGAGCTCTGCTGATCATAGTCTACAGTTCCAGCGTCTCCTCCCAAACCCTCCCCTGACGATACCAAACTTCCGCTAGATGTCTTCGTAGAAAGGGCCACGGCACTAGAACCAGCGGTCACCCACCTTGGGATAGAAGACTACCTGGAGGTGCTATGCTACTTCGTGGAAGAGCTGCGACGGCGCCTCGACGAAGTGACCGATCCACAAAGTAACCAGGCCAAAGGGTTACGGCAATTGGGCCTAGATGTGGCAGAAGTCTTCATCCAACACACAAAGCCGACCAAACGACGCTGGGTAGTGATCTGGGATCGGGTCCACCGAGCTCTGGGCAAGGATATGGCTCCTAGGGTCGGTGCGTAGGGCCTGCAACAAAGTTACTCTTGTGATTCCTCCCCACGGTCCTAACTGCGAAGTGGAAAGCTATGTCCGAGCTCCTCTAACCTAACGTTACTGATCCCGCTCCCGCTCTGGTCATGTTCATAATCAATTTGAGGGCGCGGTAGCTCAATAAAGTAACGTTAGGGACTTAGAGAGCTGGGAGCAAGAGCTAGGAGCAAGAGCAAGAGCAAGAGCAAGAGCAAGAGCAAGAGCGGACGATAACTTCTCTTGTTCCTCATGGGCGTCGAACGCAAGCATCCTACTCGACCCATGCATGCTCGAGATCACGCCATACCAACACCTCTTTCACAAGCAAAGGCGGCCGTTTCTCTCCTTTGCTTGTCCCTTCCAAGTTGCGCTCGTCCTTCTGGACCAGTAGCAGCTCAGGCTGTTTGGCCTTTCTAGGCTCCTTAACTACCTGGGTCTCCGTGAGGTCCTTCGGAGTCGGAGTTGTGTCGGAGGTGTCATTCTCGTCAAACTCCAGATACTGTACTCGGCATCGGGGTGATCGGGAGGCGAGGTGGACTCGAGGTTGTTGATATTTAGGGAAGGAGACGTCGAGGTGGAGTCGGAAAGCAAGGGGCACAGCAGCCACGATCTTGCCGTGCTTGCCCTTCTCTCGCTTCTTCTTCTTCTGGGGCACTCTGGCCTTCCTGCTTTGGATCCTCCTTCCCCAGCCTTTGTACTTAAGGAGATCGAGTAGTTGCTCGTGTTTTGCCGAATTCAGGGCGAGGAAGGCAGGTTGCTGGGTTATAAGTTAATTCACTTTCAATCTAATACTCTTAGTTCAATTCCTATATTCAAAGTGTCGTGCTCAATCAATACAGACAACTTCAAATCTATGCAATCTCCTGCGCGCTTTGAACATATACGACTAGCAATTAAACAGCATACAATCCGGCAGGCTGTCGAACTGTCGGTCTCGGTCTCTTGGATGCTGTGAACGTCGATTGTATCTGGCTCGCCTTCCCTGATATGTACATTTGCCGTGTTGGTATGGCTATCGTCGGATTTGGATTTCTTCAGTCTACCTCCACCAAACGAGGCACGATTCGCCGATCCGGTTGACTTCCAAACACCTCGCGCGAGTAACCCGCCAATTGCACCAGCGTTTTTGTAGAATAATCTTCGTCAGGGTTCTGTTTGTGTTCCCCAATGACGAGTACATTTGACCAGTCGTGTTCGCCGTTCGGTGAGGCAACGTCGGCGGGAGTGAGGAAGATGTCAAGCTTGCGATCAGCCTCCGAGCCCTCAACACTTAATTCGCTGATGTGTAGTATCTGCGGCGAAGTCTGCTGAAGAGAGTGTCCTGGAACTTCATGAACCACTCAAAGAATGGACTTTGAAGTAAAGGTTCTGGCCAACTGCTCCAGTGACCTTCGCAGCGCCAAAAATGGCAGAGGTGGTCTATGCTCACATTTTTTTTAGAGTACCTGGACTGGATGAAAACGAGCCGAAAGTGGCTAAGGTGGTCTGTGCTGACATTATTTTTACGCGAAATGAGCGAAGCCGATTTTTGCAAGCGACTGTACCTTTGAATCGAACCCAGATATACAGCTGTGGCCAAAATTGAATGTGGAGAAGTTTGGAGACGGGGTCATAAATGGAGCAGCGTGCGAATTGGGTGCCGTTTGTGGACAAGATAAGTTACGATTTCTGGATGCAGCAAGCATGAGGGTGTCAAAATTGGAGCAATAGTCCAAACTCAAACAGGATGGGAAGATGTACAATTACTTGCACAATCAGCTTCCTGCTTTCTTGCACACGACCTTTCTGCGCAAGGACTTTGCAGCAAGTCTTGGCAAACACCTTATCTGACTCCCGTCGAATATGGTTCCTTTGCACATTCTACCGTAGCCCATGGAGTCGCGCTTAGCACTTAGATTCTAAGCCCTGTACTTCACAGCCATTAGCCTCGATCTTAGGAATTGCACAGCCATCAGTACCACAGTCACTGCCATCTTCCATCGTCCCCTGCTTAATACATGCTATCTGCGAATGTCTCATTTCGCTTACAAGGAAGAAGTAAGAGAGTTAGGCAAGGTGAGATCCTCATGAACGGATGGTCGATCAGAGCGTAGCTTGAGGAAATCAAAACGGGCTGCATTTATACGAAAGATAAGCCAAAGGCAGTAAGAAGAGAAGGTCTAACAGTACAGTAGTAAATATAAGAAACTCGTGTTTACCATCACGTATCCGGACCCAGACAGAGCCTGCCCGTTACAGTGGGAGAGAATAGAGCCATGAGATAAATGTAACTATGAACATCGAATAATACTGATAGACACGGAACTACTAATTGAAGGGCGCCAAGAACCAAAAACGAGACCAATGCGTTCATAATCCTGCCCAAAGCCATTCGCGCGCCTCAACACGAGCGAAACATCGCCTGCGACCTGTAGTAATTGCAGTTCTTCATCATCCCCCAAAAAATGCGGGTGATCCGTTTCATTAGATGGGTAAGGTGCGTCGGGAGGCAGATATCCGTTGGAGTACCAAGCATAGTCCGGTATAGCACACTCAGTATCGCCATTCCCAAAGATGAGCACGTGACGACTTTTTGTCCAGTCAGAACAAGGGTCTTCTGGGGGCTCCCACTTATGTCGAACTGATATCAAGTGTCCGTGAATAGTTAAGCGGCCTGACTTTACCCCTCCAAATGACCCAGGAACAATCTCTCCGCAGTCAATATCTATGATCTTGCATTCACTTCGGGATTCGATATTCAAATCCGGACTGTAGTATATTTGGCCGTGGACCGAGGCCCATGACCAAGTTGGGGCATCCCACTGCCGAACTCGGGCCTTGAGTGCCTTGTTATCAGCATACCAGACAAGCTGTACCAGGAATTTATCTCTCCAAAGGCCTGCGTAGTAAGGGCCACATTTGAATTGAGAGAAGTATTTGGCGATTCCGGAAATTGCCAGCAATCGATCGGATTGATACGTGAGGTCCAACGAAGAGTATCTGATAACAGCGAATTTCCAATGGACAATAACTTTGTCCAGATTCCCTTGGCGAGGTAAGGCTGCTAGGCGTGCTTTGTCCTTGCGTATTGGATCGGCGGCCCATATGTTCAGATTATCTAAAACGCTGCACTCGCAGGTTAGATGAGTATTACATTCCCAGATCAGTTCTTTCCCAAAGTGAAGGTAACGTGGGGACAAGAACCGTTCTTGATAGACCCATCCGCGTTTCATGAGGGGTGATCGTTGATCAGTCACATCGGTCTCTCGATGGAAGATGTCAACGTGCTTCAAAGCCTGCCTTACGCAAACTTCGGTAGAAGGGGACGGATCCGACAACAAGGCGTGACTGACAACTTTGCGGCTAGCTTCGTTCGCTGTGACTGACCCAGCATATAGCCCAGCCTCGCTGTCTATGCCGAGATCTGCTGCCAGCGTGAGCTCAGCATTTTGATAGTACTCGTACATTTTGGAGGCTTCTAATTGCCAATCTTCTTTGTCGCCCTGGATAATGCAAAGAGCATCAATCCACAGGTACTGCATACCAAGTCGTCTGGTGAATTCGACAGCTTCTCGGTGGGTTCTAGCCAGAGAGGAGATTGGAATACCAGCTTTATGTCGCGAGTAGTTATCCTTCGTAGTCGTGAGGGAGAAGCATTTGCCCCAGCAATAACTTAGACATATGTAGCGCGCCATCTTGGCTTTCGTCTCAATGAGAGTGACCGATTGGGCTGGTCTCGTGTCGCTAGAGCTTCCCAAGTCCAAGACTCGTGACGGTAGAAGAGGTTCTTTTTGGGAGTATGGCAAACATTGAGAGTGATGTGACTTGCAGTCCCGAAGTCTGTTTAGTGTCCATTCGAGAGCTTGACGGGATGTAACGTCACCGGAAATTGTGCTGAGCGTATCCGAAATAGCCATCCTCGGAGAGATCTGATCTAGTCAATGGGACGCGTTAGTAGCAGAACTGACGTACAGTAAAGACGAGCGAGAACTGTAACACGTACCGGGAGTGCAGTAGAATTGATACCAATCAGACTCCTTACCATCCTTGAAACAAAACTTCATGCAGATTGTTTGTACCAATTCAACCTGTCTTAGCCCATAACAAATGACGACGTCCTCTATCGACTCGATATCCAACTGCAATGCGTCGATACCATCACAGATAAGCGAGCACCCTCGGCATGGGCCTAGATATAATAACAATTTCCCCTCCAGCCGAGCTCTCAGCCTTACTTTGAAAAACTTGGCTTTCCTTCTAAAGCCACCCTCTTTCTTGTATAGTGCATTAACTGCAGGTGCAGACAGCCCTCCACAGCAATTGCATATAAGATCCTCGTTCACATGTTCGCTCAACTTCTTGCCATCATCAGAATTTCTGTTTGCGTCCGACGACATTTTCAGCTAAATGTAGTACTATGGTAGAGCTGTCTTATTTAAAGGTGCTCTGGCAGTTTTGGCGCAGCGGAATCGCTACCTGGTGGTTTTGATCGAGCGGGAATCGCGACTTCGATTAGTTAGGTAGACTTCATCACCAATGATTATACAGTACAGTGAACTAACTCTGCTTGACGTGTCAATATTCCCTGCCTCATAAATCTCGGCGTTATGTAATGGTTACAATATAGAGCAAAGCTTGTTGGTCGCGGTAAGAAAAGGTGAAGAAGAGCAAGGGAAGAAAATTACTGGGATTGTGTTAGCTGATTTTCTACAAGATGCTAGATGTGGTGGAAGTACGCAGCTGAATAGCATCAGGCAGAGGAGTGTGGCTGTGGCATTGAGGCGTAATGGCTGTGCAACTCGCGAAAAATAAGGCCGATGGCTGTGGGATAAGACCGCCGGCTTACAAGCGGCGCGGTTCCGTACTTAAATACTTATGGCAAGCCTTGCTAAACACGAGCAGGGTTAAGTGCATGCCAGAGCTCCAACCGAATAGTTGCGCAGAAAGCGCATATGCACGAAAACCCGGGAAACGATTTTGCAAGGCACTGTACGCGTCATGGATTTAAATCTTGAATAGGACTGTCTCATTGTGTCCTTAGATTAGGTTTACTAAAAATTCCGGATGATCATAAGAGAGAGAGACAGGTCTACAAAAAATCTAAAGCTAAGGAAAGAAGGAAGTCGGTATTTTGCTTCTGTGCATTCATTTATATACTCTGGATGTAACGACTCTCGGGGCTCGTCGGGTTGGGGTTATAAGGTAAGGGCTCGAATGTAGTTCTATTCGCAATAGAAAGTGAAGTAAAATTATAAATTATTAAAATAATTTAAAAAAAAAAAAATTTATTATTATATAAAATAAATTTATATTATTTTTTTTTATTAGAATTATTTTTTATAATCGAAGCAAATTAATATAATATATTAGTAATTTTCGAAATAAATATTTTTTTTTATTTTTTTTTTTAATAATCGAATTTTTATTATTTTAATATTTTTTTTTAAATTTTCAAAATAATAATTCGTTAAAAGAAAATACGCGAATTATAAAATTATTAAAAGTACGTCGACTCGAAAATCTTAAAAAGCGTTTTATAATAATAATATTAAAATTACATCGAAAAATAAAATTAATAATAAATTTAAAACGAAAAAAAAAAACGAAAAATTAATAAAATCAATAAAAAACTTTTAAATAAAATAATTTCAAATAAAATAAAAACGTAAAAAAATTAATATTATAATAATTTGATTTTTTTTAATATTAATATAATTAATAATAATGAATTTTATTATTAAATTAATTTTTAGAACGTTTTTATTTATTCGAAATATTATTTTTATAATTTAATAAATCGTAATTTTTAAGATTATATATTTAAAAAATTTTTTTTTTTTTCGTATTTTTATAAAAATATTATTTAATAAATTGAAATATTTTAAAACTTTTAATAACGTTTTTAAATATTATTATAATTATTATTAATATAAACGAATTATTAAAAATTAAAATAAATTTTATTTTCGAAAAAACGTAAAAAATATTTTATTATTTAAATTAAAATATAATTAATATAAATATTACTCGAAAAACTATTTAAAATAATATATTTTTTTAATTTTTTATTTTTATTACGATAATTTATATAAAATTACTCGAAATTCTAATTACTAATAATATATTTTTTATTATATTTATTATTAGTATATTTAATTTCGATAATATAAATTTAATAATTTTGTTTTTATATAATTCGAATAATTTCAAAAAAATTTTAAATTTGATTTTTAAATTATATTATCGATATTTTAAAACAAATTTCTTATAAATTGTTTTCGACTATTTATAATAATACGCGAAAATAAAATATATATCGAAAATCGAAATAAAAACGAAAAATAAATAATAATTTAAAAAGTTTAAATCGTTATATATTTATTCGTTCGCGATAATACTATCGATAAACTCGCGCTTATTACGATCGATTTACGAAATTTTTAATTATTAGTAAAAATAATTTTTATTAATTTAATTATTTAAAATTTCAATATAAAAACTTTTATTAGTATTATTATATTATTCTCGAAATAATAAAAATTTATCGAATAAATTATTTAAAATTATATTATTATTATTGAAATAAAATTATTTATTTTTATTAGAATTAATAAAGAATTTATTTGAATTATAATAATAAAAAAAATAATTTTATATTTTATAGTAATAAAAAATTAAATAGTACTAAAAATTCAATAAATGAAAAATCTTGTAATAATAATAAAAAATTAATATTTTTAAATAAAATAATATTAATAACGATCGTATTAATTATAAATATATTATTGTAATCGTAAAAAAAATTAAATCGAATACGAATATTCACGTTTTAATTTTTGAGATCGTATATAAAAATACTAATTTTAATCGATTATAAATTTAAAAACGATTTATTAAAATTGTAAAAAATTAATATTAATTTAATAATAATTCAAATAATATAAAATTAAAATCTACGATTCGAAATATTAATCGAATTATTAAATAATCGAATAATGAACTTAAAAGTAAATAATATAATAATTACGAAAAATATAATTAATATTTTATATATTTTAATAAAAATTGAATTATATATAAAAAACGAAACTTCGAATTATATTTAAAACTCTCGAATTTATTTAAATTGAATTTAAATTATTTATTATTTATATGTGCAATTTTTTTATAATAAATTCGATTTAAAATTTATTAATTATAAATAATTTGTACTCGTTAAAAAAAACGTTATTTCTCGAAAATTATAAATTGTAATTTTTTAATAAATCGTACAAACGTAATCTAAATAATAATTTTAATATTATTTCGTTATAAGAATTTATATTTATTTATTTTTAATATTTTGTTTAAATTTATTATTTTAATTAAAATTAAATAAAAACAATTATAAATAAAAATAAAAATATTGAAATTAAAATAAATAATTAAAAAAAATTATCGAAATAAAATTTAATTCAAAAATTCGTAAAAACAATTAAAAAAAACTTTATAAATTTATAATAAAATATTAATATTAAATTTTAAATCGAAAAAAATTAATATTAAAATTAAAATTGTAATATATTAAAATTATAATTTAAAAAATCGATTATTTATTTTATTTGTTTTATTTATTTTTTACGTTTATTCGTATTTTCATTTTTTTTTTTAAATAATTTATTCAAATTCGCATTTCTCGATTTTAATATTAAATTTTTTAATTATTAAAATTCGATATTTAATTTTATTTAATCGAAATCTTATTATATTACTAAATAAATTCAAAGTCGAAAAAGCAAATAAATTTATCGTAAACTAAAAATTAAATATATTCAAAATCAAAAAAATAAATAAATTTATTATAAACTAAAAATCGATATTATTTTTATTATTAAAATAAAATATTTAAAATAAAATAAAATATTTTTATATATATATATTAAAATATTACTAATTACTTATTTAAAAAACAAAAAAAAATTCAATTTATCGATTATATTTTTTATTTTAAAATTCTTATAAAATTAATAAATTAAAATTTTAGAATATAATATATATTTCAATTATATACGTAAAAATTTTTTATTAAAATACGAATTCGTTTTAACGTTTTTATATTATTTATACGTAAAACGTTAAAAAAAAATTAAATTATAATAATAATTATATAATAAATAAAATATATACAAACGTTATTATATATATTTTATATAATAAAAAAAAATTCTTTTATTAAATACATTAAAATTAATAATATTATAAAATATATATTGTGGTGGGGCTATATGCTCTCCCTTCAAAATCCTTGTAAATAGCTAGTTTCGAGGGCAGTGCTGGTCACGTGTCTTCTAGTACATAAGGAGCTTTCGCTCACTATAGACTAATCAACAACCCTTTCTACTTCTACTCTGACTGATTGATTGATTGATTTACGGATTACGGATTACTTCGGATGAGTCTAGCCCACTGGCTAAGACGAACTGACCTACGGTTGGGCCTTTTTGCTTTGTGCTCCATTGCCCTTCTACAATATATATAAATAAATCGATTAATAATATTATTATTTTAATATTTATTATTAATAAATAATTCTACGAATATAATTCGAAAATAATATTATTAAATTTTTTAAAATTAATATAAAAATAATTTTTAAAAATTAAATTTTTTAATTTTATTATAAAAATAATTTTTAAAAATTAAATTTTTTAATTTTATTATAAAAATTAATTTATTTGAATTAATATATTAATCGTAAAAATATAATCGCTAATTAAAAAAAAAAAAAATTTATATATTATTTCGATTAATCGTAAAAATACAAATAATTACTAAAAAATTTTATAAAATCGATTATATTTTGTTTTAAATTAATTATAACGCGATAATAATACTCGTTAATAAAACTCGAATATAATAATACGTCGAAAATAATAATATAAAACAAATTTTCAAATTGTAATTTTATTTATTTAAAAAAAAAATTAATATAAAAGAAATTAATCGAAATAAAAATAAAAAAAAATAAAAACAATTTATTTAAAAAATAGAAATATATTATTAAAACAAAATAAAAATAAATAAATATTAATAAAATAAAAAATAGTAATTAATAATAAAATTCTAAATATAAATAATTATATTATAAAATTAAATATAATTATAATAACAAATAAAAAAATAAAATTCAAAATTTAATAAATATATAAACTATTAATTTATAAATTATAACGAAATAATTATTATAAAACGATTAATAAAAACGATTATTTTTAATTGATTAATTTTAAAAATAATTATTTTTAATTAATTAATAAAAATAATTACTTTTGATCGATTAATTTTAAAAGCGATTATTTTTAATCGATTAATTTTAAAATCGATTATATTTAATCAAATTAATTATTTTAAATAATTATTTTTGAATTTATATATTTTAATATAATTTTATTTTATTTTTATTTTTAATTTAAATTTTTTTTTTTTAATTTTAAATAATTTAATAATATTAAATATTATTATTTATTTTTCGTTTTAAACGTAATATTAAAATATTATAATAATTTTAAAAAATTTAAATATTAATATATTAATTAAAATTAAAAATTAAAAATTAAAAATATATTTATTTAAATAAATCGAAATATTTTAAATTAATATTAATTTAAAATCGATCGATTTATTTTTTTTTTTTCGTTTTTTTAATATTATAATAAAATGTTTATTTTATAAAATATTATTTATTATTTTTATTATTTTTTTCGAGTTTATTAAAAGTCGTTATAT
This sequence comes from Acephala macrosclerotiorum, assembly GCA_014904845.1. Classification (NCBI taxonomy): domain Eukaryota; kingdom Fungi; phylum Ascomycota; class Leotiomycetes; order Helotiales; family Mollisiaceae; genus Acephala; species Acephala macrosclerotiorum. The sequence continues at coordinate 41,443 of MU119504.1, forward strand.
AACGATATTAATTATTTTGTATTCGAAATTATTTTTATTATAAAAAATTAATTTATTAAAACGATTTTTAATTCTCGTTAAAATTATATATAATTATTTATACGTAAAAATTTTAATTTTAAAATCGAAAATTATTCGATTTAACGTTAAATTTTAATAAAAATTAAAAATCGTAATATAAATTAATTTTAATAGAAATTGGAATTACTATATAATCTGATTAAAATTATTTAAATTAAACTCGAAAATAATTTTTAAGAAAACTATTTTATTATTCGAAATCTCGTAATCGTTTTTATTTAAAATTTGTACGATAATAAAATATTTTCGCAAATTTCGAATAATAATTTTAATATTTTTTATTAATTGCTTTTTTAAATTTAAATTTCATATAATAATATAAATATAATTTTTTTTTAATTTGAATTAATTTAATAGTACTTTAAAATCGTATAATTTAAATAAATAAATTTTTAAAATCGTAATATAAATATTATATATTTTATTATTTTTTTTAATAAAATCGAATTCGTAATACGTTTTTTTAAATACGTATAATCGATTAAATATAATAATATTAATTTTATTTACGTATTTATTTAATATAAAAAAAAAAAACTTTATTTAATATAAATAATTAATTTAAAAAATACTTTTAAAAAAAAAAATCGAATATTATTTTAAAACTTTTAATATTTTCAACGTATTACAATTTAATAATAAATTTTATTTTTTTATTTTTTCGAATATTATTAATATAATTATATTATTTTATATTTTTAGTATTTCGTATTAATTAATATAAAAAAAGCAAACAAAAAAACTTTTAAATAATAAAAATAATAATAAAAACTCGAATAATATTTTAAGTATTATTATATTTAATTACGAAAACGATTTATTTAAAAATTTTAATTTTAATAAATAAAATTTATTTAAATAAATTATTATTATTTATAAAAAATTTTAATTAAACGTTTATAATTTTAATATTAAATTTATAAATTATCGTATTTTTTTTCAAATAATAAATTTGATAACTCGTATTAATTCGATATAATAATTAATAAATAAAATTTAATATTTGTAAATTATTATAATTTAATTAATAAATATATCGAAATAAAAATATATTATTATTTTTCGATTATAATATACTATAAATAATTTTATCGTTTTAACGATAATAATAATTTCTTTTTAAAGTTTATATTTAAAAATTAATATATTTATAATAAAAATTTTATTTCGATTAAATTTTTTTTCGACGAATATATATTTTATTAATTTATTATTATTTTTAATTTTTTTTTATAATTATTAATAAACTTTTTATTATTTATTATTAAAAATTTATTTATAATTATTAATTTTTTATTGTAAAAAGTTTTATCGAATTAAAAAAAAATCGAGAATAATAATAAATTCGAAAATATTTTTTTTTACGTTTAAAAATTCGATTTTCGTATAACTCGAATTATAAAATTTTAAATAGTAATTAATATTAAAAAAAACGCATTTTTTTAGTTTTTATAATTTATATTAATATAACTTATTATAAATTCGTAAATAAATAAATTTCAAATATTTAAAAAAATGCAATTAAATATCGTTATTATTTTTATAAATAAAAAACGTAATTATATAAACGAATTATTTTAATTTATTGTTTTTTATACGACGAAAAATACTTTTTTATCGTTTTAAAATAAATCTCGATTTTTATATACAATTTAATAAGAAAAATAAATTATTTTATTAATCGTACAAAATTTTATAAATAATTTAATTAAAAATCGTAAAAATAAATATTTAAAAAAATATAATTTTTTATTATTAACGTTGTAAAAATAAAAATAAATAATAATTAATTTTTTTTTCTTTTTAATAATTATAAATAATCGAGCGATTTTTTTATTTTAAATTTCAATTTATTATTTTTTATTTTTTAAGTTTTTATAACGTTTATTAATAATAAAAATATAAAAAAATTTAACGTAAAAAACGAAAATAGTAAATTGATTAAATATTGTTTTTTATAATCAATTAAAATAAATAATTAATTTTATAATACTAAAAACTTGTTTTCGATAAAATATTTATTTTAATCGTTTATTTTTTAAATACAAATTATAAAATAAACTATCGATATATAATACGCGATATAAAAATTTATAATTTTTTAAATAATTTTATTAAATAAAAATTATCGAATTAATTAAAAATTATCGAATTTTAAAATATCGTTATTTATTTTATTAAAAATAATATATTTAATAATATTTAATTTTTTATAAAAATATTTAAATAAATATAATATAATATTAAAATTGAAATATAAATCGATATTTAAATAATAATTTATAAATCTCGATAAAATTAAAATATAAAATAAAATTTATTAATCGTTTTTTATAATTCGTTAAAAATATATTTTTTTAATATCGTTTATAAAATTATATTCTTATAAAAACTAAAAAAAATTGTAAATATATTAATTGTATTTTTTCGTATTATTATAATAAAATTACAATTCGTTAAATTTTTATTTGAAATAATTTTTCGAATGTACTATATATCGTTTAATAATTTTATAGAATTTTAAATTTTTTTTTTCGTTTAATAAATACTTTAAAATAATTTAATCGATATTTATTTTATCGATTTTCGAATATAATTATAAAAAAAAAATATTAATTAATTAAATAAACGTATAATAAAAATATATATAATTTAATAAAATATAAAAAAAAATACATTTTAATAATAAAATATATATAAAATAAATTACACTTTAAAAATTTAAAAATTTTAATATAATAAATTATTTAATTAAAATACTTTTTCATAAAAACGATAAAAACAAAAAATCGAATATAAAAAATATAATAAATTTTTATAAAATAATTAAAAATTGTATTATTTTTATTATTAGTAATAGTAACGATTTTAAATTATTTTAAATTACAAATTATAATAAAAAATAACGTAAGTTTTTTATATAAATAATTAAAAATAAAAACGTTTATTATTTTTTTTAATAATTAAAATTTCGAATTTATAAAACTAAACAATATTACGTTTTTAAATCGCTTTTTTATTTCGTTAAAATCGAAAGCGATTAATATATTTTAATTAAAATTAATATAAATATATTAAAAAGTTTTTTTTTTAATTTTCGATATTATATCGATTAAATATTTATTTGCAATTTTTTTTAATAAACGAAAACGCTTTTTATATAATAATTAATATTTTATTTATTATATAAATAAAATTATTTAAATTTTATTTTATATATTTAATAAACTGAAAAAATATCGTAAAATATTATAATATTTTATATATCGACAATAATAATAATATAAATATAAAAACGAATTAATTTAAAAAAAAATTAAATAATAATTAATCGACGAAAATTAATATATTTTATTTGTATAATTCGTTTTTATAATCGAAAAACGTAATTAAAATCGTAAACGATAATAAATTTTTTATTTTAATTATTTTTTTATATTTATAAATTTAATATTTTTATTTTTAATGTAATTTTTTTATTATTTTTATAATTCGATTATTATTTAACGTTTTTATTTTTTAATTTTTTAATATGTATTTATAATTATTTATTAATTTTAATTAATATTAATTAAAAATTTTCACGATTAATAATACTATATATAATATAAAAAAACTTCGTTATAAAATTTTTATTTTAAATAAATTTAATTTATTTAAATAAAAACTTTTTTAAAACTTTTAAATTTTAATTATTATTAATTTTTTAATAAAAATTATAATTATTTATAATACGAGTTTTTTATTTTTCGTTAATTTATTATAAATAAATTATTTAATAGAATTTTAATATTTTAAATAATCGAGAAAAATAAATCAATAATACGTACAATTTGAAATAATAACGTTTAATAATATATAATTTATATTAAATAAATTAAATTTTTTAAAATTTGTATTATTATTATAATAATCGATAAAAAAAAAAAAAAAATTATTAATATATCGAATATAAAATCGAATATCGTTTAATCGATTTAAAAATTATCGTTTAAAATAAAATAAATAAAATAATAAACTCGAAATTATTATATGTTTTTTTTTATTATAATATTATTTATTAAACTTTATATTAAATAATTAATAATTATAATAAATATATCGTTTTATTTATATTTATATAAAAACTCGAAAATCGATTAACGAAATATTATTAAATTTTAAAAATTATAAACTATTAATAACAATTAAAAATTCGTCGATATTATAAAAATATTTAAAAATAAAATTTTTAATTTATTAATTTATATTGTTTTTATTATACGTATTTATCGAATTAAAATACGTATAATATTATATAATAAATAAATATAAAATCGAAAAATAATAATATAAACAAAAATAAATAATTAAAACGATAATAATTATTAATAAAAAAATCGTAAATTTTATATAATTATTAAAATAATAATAACGTATAAATAAAAATATAAAACAATTTTAAAATAAAAATAGTAAATATATAATACAAAAAAAAAAAAAAATAATCAATTTAAATTTATATTGAATAATTAAATAACGAATAAATATAATAAATTTTAATAAAAAAACTAAAATTTAAATAAAAAAATAAAAATTTAAATAAATTCAAATACGAAAAAAATAAATCGAATATACTAAATTTAATTTTAAATTAATACGAATTAAAACTCGAATAATTATAATATCGAATCGCGAAAAAAATTATATTTATATATAAAGTTTTAAAAATACGATTTAAAATACGACTCGATATAAAACGAAAAATTCAAAAATATAAACAATATAAATTAATTCGAATTATAATTTAATTAAATATAATTATAAAATAAAATAATCGAAAGTATAAATTAATTTTATTTTAAATATATACGAGTAATAAAATTTACATATAAAAAAAATATATATTAATAATACGCGATAAAAAAAAATTTAAAAAAAAAAAAAAAATTAAAAAAATAAATAATACAAAAATCGATTCTTATAAATTAAATCGAATATACGAAATAAAACAAAAATCGCAATATTAAATATTATAAATAAATAATTTATAATAATATAAAAATTAATAATAATATAAATACTCGTAAAACAAAAAATAATAAAATAATTTTATAAATTAAATAATTTTAAAAATTACTTTTTTAAAAATTTATAATATTTATTTTCAATTTATATTTATAATTAAATTAAAATTTAATATTAAATTTATTATTATTTTTTATTAATATTAAACGTTAATTATTAATTCAATTTATTAATATATAATAATTAAATAAAAATTATTATTATTTAAAATAAAAATCGAAAACTAAAAATTAAATATAATAATTAAAATATTAATTAATAATAAAAAAATCGAAAAATTACAAATTATAATAATAATAATATTAGAATTTACATAGGAATTCTTTTTTCGAATAAAATACGTAAAAAAATAAAAATTATTTAAAATTAATAATAATAAAAACGAGTTAATAATAATAATACTAATATAAATCTGAATATAATTATTATTTAATAACGACGAAATAATAAATATATAATAAATTCAAATAAATACAAATATAATACTTTATATTACAATATTTATAATTAATATTAACGTAATAAACGTTTTATAAAAACTTTTAAAAATTATAATAATATTATTATTTTTTTTAAATACGTATTTAAATTCGTTATTAATCATTTTATTATATAGAATTTTTAAATTATACAAATTATTTAATTATAAATACTAATAAATATTATAAATTTTAATTTTGATAATAATTTTATATTCGTTAAAATATTAATTTTTATATCGAAAAACGATAAAAAGTTTAATATTTAAATTATATTTAAAATTAAAATTTATTTTTTAAAATTTTATAAATGTTTAATAAACGTTTAAAAAATAAAATTTTTTTACGATTATAATATTAATTTTTATATAAAATTCGAATATTTTTTACAAAGAATTTAATTATTAAATAATAATAATATCAATTTTATTATTTTTAAAAAATTAATTATAATAATAATTATAATTATTTTTAAACGTTAAAAAAAATTTAAATTTAATAATATTAATTATAAAAAATCAATTATCGATTGAAAATTATTATTAAAAGTTTATAAAATACTATTATTAAAATCGTTATTAATAAATTTCAATTTAATTACTTTTTATAGTAAATTCGATTTAAATAAAATTATATCGAAGTTCGTAATATTATTTTATAATCGTAAATAAAATAAACTCGAAAATAATTAATATAAATATTATTATAAAATCGATAATTTTTATTTATTTAATTTTTGTAATACGATAATCGATAAACTCGATAACGATATATACGTTTTAAATAAAATATATAATAATTGTATTACGTGTAATATTATATATTTTTTTTATTAAATTAAAACAAATATTTAATTTTAGTATTTATTTTTAAAATATATAAATATAATCGTATAAATATATAAAAAAATACTAATAATTAATTTTAAAATAAAAATATTTATTATTAAATTTTTATTTATTAATATTTAAATATATTAATTATAAATTTTATAAAATATTAAAATATAAAAAAAAATATTTATTATATTATACGTTAAACGTTATTTAATTTCAATATAAATAATAATTATAATTATCGATTTTTTAAACGATTACTATAAAAATAATAATTATTAAAATTCAAATAATTATATAAATCGAAATTCGTATTATATTTTATATAATCGATAAATAAATAAAAAACGATTAATAAAAATATAATATAAAAACGAGTTCAAAAATTAAATTTTAATAAATTATTAATATTCGTTATTAAATTAAAAACGAATATTTAAAATTAATTTAAAATTATTAAATTCGATAAATTAATATTATATATTAATAATAAAAAAACGAAAAAATTAATAAAAATAATAATCGCAATTTAAAATATAATAATAACGATAAAAAAACGATTTTACGATCGAATTAATAATTTTGCAATTACTAGCGAGTTTAATCGTATATAAAAAAATATAACTCGAGAAACGTAAATTTTAAATAGTATTTTTTTTAAAAAAAAAATTTAATTCGAGAAATTAAAAAAATATTAATTAGTTTAAAATATATTTATAAAATTTAAAAAATAAATATTAAAATTTTTATTTAATAAAATCGTTTTTTTATTTGTAATATTTAAAATATAAATATTATTTATTATAATAAAAATAAAAAATTTAATTTATTAAAATTATTAATAAATTCGAAACGAATAAAAATAAAACGAGAAAAAATAAAAAATTTTATATACGCGTAAAATCGAGAAAATAATTATACGCGAATTATAATAAATATTTAATAAAAAAAAAAAAATTTTTAAAACGAAAAAAAAAAAAAATTATAATAATATACAATAAATCGTAATATAATAAAAGAATTACATATTTATATTAAAAAAATTAATCAATTTAAAAATATATAAAAATTCGTTAAATATAATATAAAAAAATAATTTAAAAAAAATAAAAAAATAAAAATTGAAAAAATATTCAAAATAATAATAAAACGTAAAAACGAAAAATAATTAATAATTTGTACATTTTACGTAATATATTTATAAATTAATAATTTTTAAAATAATTATAATAATAATTCGAATCGAAGAAAAAACAATTCGATATAAATCGTTATATAAATAAAAAAAATATACGTTAAATAAAACAAATAAAAATTTTAATATTAAATAAAAAACGAAATTAATTCAATTTATAATAAACGTATAAATATATTAATATTTTGAATTATAATAAAAACTAATTTTACAAAATAAAAAATCGAATAAATTATTAATTATAAACGATTAAATAATATAAAACGATAAAAAAAAATATAATTAAATATAATAATACAAAAAATAATATATATATTTTTTTTTATTAAAAATCGTTTTTATTATTAATTGTTTTTTTTTTAATATTAATTTTTTTTTTTTTAATTTTTTATTAATAAACGAAATATCGTTTATTTTTTTTATAATAATTAATTTAATATTATTTTATATAATAAAATTATTTATAATTACTTTTGAAAATTAATTAAACAATTAATATTTATAATTAAATATTGAATTATTATTAAAATTAATATTAAATTATTATTTAATTTTAATCTCGATTAATAATTATATTAAAAAATATAAAAAAAATAATAATAAATATATTTTAATTTAAAAAAAAAAAATTTTTAAAATTTTTTTTTTTTTTTTTTTTTAAAAAAATAATACTAGTTTTACATTTTTAATACGATTTTTATATAAATTATTTTTTTTTATAAAATTTATAAAATAATTTTTAATAAACGTATTTTTTATAATTTTAAAATCGTTTATAACGACAATCGAATAATCGTTATATTTAATAATACTACGAGTAAAAAAATTTAAATAATTAATAAAAATACTCTCGAATTAATTTATAATACGAATCAAATATTTAAAAAAAAAAAAAAATATTCGTAAATCGATTATTATTACATTTATTAATTTAATTATTTAATTTATTTTTAATAATTAAAAAAATTTAAAATTTAATAATATATATATTTTATTTCGTAATAATATTATTTATTTGATTTTATATGTAATAATTAAAATCAAATATTAATTATTTATTAATAATATAAATTTAAATATAAAAATCTATTAATTCGATCGTATAAAAAACGAAATTTAACGTTTTATTAATTTTATTCGTATTTAAAATATTTTAAAAAATAAATAATTAATTATTATTCATATTAAAAAAAAAATATATATATATATAATAAAACGTAATAAAATTTAATATAAAATTTAAAAATAAAATTATAATATAAAAAATCGAAAAATGGAATTTTTTACGTATTAAATTATTATATTAATCGTAATAAAAAATTCGAATATATTTAAATTATTTTTTTCAATATATTAAAATAAAATAATTAAAATATTTTAATATTAATAATAAATATTTTTATTTGAAAAATAATTAATTTTAAATATATTATTTATAATTTAAATATAATTAAATATTTTTTTTTTTTATAAAAAATATAAACGAGATTTAATATGACGATGATTATTAAAATAAATAAATATAATAAACGTAAATAATAAAAAATAAAAAATAAATAAAATAATAATAAAATAAAATAAAATTTAAATTCAATATAAAAAAATCGAAAAAAAAATAAAACGATTTTCGAAATATATTTTATAACGATTTATAATATAATAAAACGAAATTAAAATATAAAATAATTAAAAAATTAATTCGATATATTAAAAATAAAAAGTAAAAATTATTATATTTATATACGTTCGATTAAATCGAAATATAAATAAACGTTTTTAATATAAAACGAAACAAAAAAATCAAATTATAATATATTTAAAAAAACATATAATATTTAAACGAATATATTACTATAAAAACAATAATAAAATACGAGAAAAATATTAAATAATAATTAATATTTTATTAGTTTTTAATAATAAAATAACGAATAAAAATAAATCGATTTTAATAAAATAATATTTTTTAATATAAAAAAATCGAAAAAAAATAAAAATATTATATTTTACGAATTTAATAATAAAAAAAAAATCGCAATTAAAATAAATTAAATTTCTAAATACGATATTTATTTTATACGTTCAAATTATAAATAAATCTCAAAATTCAAAATAAAAATATAATATTTCGAATATATATATCGAACGATTATATAATATCGATATTTATAAAATATATATTATAAAAAATAAATAATAATTTTCAATATAATTAAAAAAAAAAAATCTTTTAAAAAATATATAAAACGATAAAAGTTTTCAAAATCTCGCGTTTAAAATATATTAAACGATATATATTTTTATTTTTTTAAATAACGTATTTTAATTCTATAAAATACTATATATAGAATTTATTAAAAAAATTCGTAAAATTTTATTAAAATAAAATTCGAAAAAAATAAATTAATTTTTTTATTATTATAAACGATTAAACGTATTTAAATTGAAATTATTAATCGATAATAACATTCGTTAAATCGAATTCGATTTAATTTAAAGTATTAAAAATATTAAATACTATAAAAAACTTTTAAAACTTTTTTATATTAATATTAAACGTAATAATAAAAAAATTAAAAAAAGTTATTATTTTTAATAAAATTTCGATTATTATTACTAAAAATATACTTATATCGAAAATACTAAAAAAATAATAATTAAAAAATTATATAACGTTTTATAAATCTCGAAAATATAAAATAAATTATTTTATTTTTAAATTTATTTAAAATTAAAAAAATTAAACTAATAACGAAAATCGAAAAATTATTATTAAAATTAAACGAATTTTTCGAAATAAAAAAAACTTTTTAAAATAATAAAATTAAATACGTTATAATAAAAATAAAAATAAAATTCGTTAATAATATATTTATTTTTATTTAATAATAAATAATTTTTAATATAAAAAAATTATATATATAAAATAAAAATTAAATATAATAAGAAAAATATTACGAGATTTTATTATAAATAAAAATATTATATTATAAATAAAATCGAGTTTTAAATAAAAATATATATATATTTAATATGAAAAAAAAATTAAAAATTACAAATTTTAACGATTTTATAATAATTATTAAAAATAATTATTTTATATTTTTATATTAAATAGAAAGATTAATAATATAACGAAAAAAATTATTTATATTAATAAAAATAATAAAAATTATTATTAAAATTCAAATATTATAATTTTATAAATATATTAAAAAATATAATATAATTTAAAATCGTATATTAAATTAAACGAGTATAAATTAAAAAATAATTTTTTCGATTAAAAATAATAAATTTTTAAAAGTTTTAAATAAAATTAAATATTTTTATAATAAATAATATATTTAAATAATTTAAATTCGAAGAAAAATTAATTCGATTAATAAAGAATTTTATTAATTAAAAAAAAATAAAACGAAAAAAAATATTAATAATAATACAATTATTTAATTTTAAATCGATTTTAAAAACGTACGTTTATATCGAATTAATATTATTTTCTTACGAAAAAAATTTGAAAATCGTTTTATAATATATTAAATCGAATTAAAAAAATTAAAAAATATCGAAATTACGAATCGATACTCGTTAATTAATATTAAAATTTAAATCGAAATAATAAATTAATACGATTTTTTAAAGGATTCGATTTTAATAAAAATAAAACGAAAAAATTCAAATTCAAATTAAAAAATAAAAAAAATAATTAAATAAAAAAATAAAAAATAATAAAAATCGAAAACGATTTTTTAAAACTCGAATATTATATTAATTTATATAATATTTATATCGACTACGAATATTAATATAAATAAAAAATAAAAAATAAAAAAAAATCGATTTATTTTTTCGATTTTAAAATCGTTAAATAATAAATAAAAAATCGAATATAAAACTTTTTAAAAAAAATATTATTAATATTATTATTTTTATTCGATTTATAAAAATTATAAAAATTAGAAATTCAATGAATTTTATAATCTAAAAAACAAAATAATAAGAAAAGTAATTAATAAGTTTTTTTATATTAATATAAATTTTAATAAATATAAATTTGAAATTAAAAATTAATAATAATATATAATTTTATTATTCGATATATTAAATAAAATAATAAATATAAAAACTATAAATATTTTAATAATATTATATACAAAATTAAAATTTAATTTCTTATAAAATAAATAATAATATATTAATATATTTTTTTAAAATTCGAAAAAATATAATATAAATAAAAAATAAAAATATTTTTTCGCATTTTAAAAAAAAAATTATATATTATAAACGATTTTAATATATAATAACATTAGAAAATTTGTTTTAAAAATCGTATTTTTTATTAATAATATAATAAAAAACTTGTATTATATATTAATATAATTATATTTAATCGAGAAAATTCGATTTTAAATAAAAAAATAATTGTAATTTTACGAGAATTTAAAAAAATTCGTTCGATTTATTTAATCGAAAAACTTTAAATCGTATTTTAATTAAAACGATTAAAAATTATTTTTTTATATAATAATATTATTATTTAAACGATTAAAAAAAACGTTTTATATATAAAGTATATAAAAATCGAATAAATATAACGATATAAAAAAACGATTAAAATAAATATTTTTTTAATAAATTTAATTAAAATTAATATAAATATTTAATTAAATAATAATATAAACGTATTTTTAATATAAAAAAATATAATAAAAATTAGAAATATATTAATAAATTTTAATCGTATAATAAATATATACGATATTAAAAAAATATAATAATTAAATATTCGAAAAACGAAAAAAACTTTTTAAATCGACAATTTTTAAATAAATTAAATATTGAAATCGAAAATTAAAAAATAATATCGAATAAAAAAAAAAAAATAATATAAATATTATTTATTATTTTTCGTAAAAAAGTATTTAAATAATAAAAATTAAAATTAATTAAATTATTTTCAATCTCAAAATAATAATAATTATAATAATTAAAATTTATAAATTCGTAAAAACGAAATTACGACTATTAAAAATTTTTATTAAATATCGAATTATAATAAATTAAAATCAAATTAAAAACAATAAAAATCGTCGAAAATAACGAATAATTTATTAAATCGAAAAAAATAATAATAATAATAATTTTCAATTTTCTTTAAAATAAATTATATTTATAACGTAATTTTATCGTACAAAAATTACAAATAAATTCGTAATAAAAAATAAAACAAAAAATAAAAATTAATAAATCGTTTTATTATAAAAATTTAAAATTTTTAAAAATTTATTGTAATATCAAATATTTAAAACGAAATATATTTTAATAATCGTATTTTACTTTTAATAAAAATAATTTTTTATTTAACGAACGTTATAAAACAATTTTATTACGAGAAAAATTTAAAAAAAAAAAATACATATAATAAAACGTAGAATACTATATTTAAATCGAATAAAAAAATTAAAAAAATTTAAATATTTTATATGAAATAATTACTCGATTAATTAAAAAAATTAATTTTATAAATTTCATTTTATAATATATAATTTAAATCGAATATTAATTTTTCGAATTAAAATCAATCGATTAAATAAAACGAATAATTATAAAAAATTTACTCGAAAAATATTTTTATTAGAATTTTATTTATTTTAATAATTATTTTTTAAAATTTATTATTATTTCGAAAATATATTTAAATAATACTTTTTTTATTTTAATATTCGAAAATAATATTAATATATTATTATTACAATATATTTTAATTTAATTAAATATATATAATAATAAAATTAAAAAAATAACGAATTAAAATTTATTATAAAAAATTCGAAAAAATTCAAAAAATCATTAAAAATTGAAATAATATATTAAACTCGAATCGAATTATAAAATTCGAGAAATAACGATTTAAAAAATATTTCGAATTTATATAAAACAAAGAAATTCGAACGATAATAATTTAAAAAATATTTCGAATTTTTATTAAAATAAAAAATTTAAAATATAACGAATTAAAAAAGTATTAAACAATTATATTAATTAAAAAAATTTAAAATATAACGTTTTAAAAAAAAATTAAAATTATATCGAATAATAAAATTCGAAATATAACGAATTAAAAAATTATATTAAATATATATTAAATAAAGAAAATTAAAATATAATAATTAAAAAATTATTTTAAATTTGTATTAAATAAAAAAAATAAAAATATAATAAATTAAATAATTATATTAAATATATATTAAACAAAAAAATTAAAATATAATAATTTAAAAAATTATTTTAAATTTATATTAAATAAAAAAAATCGAAATATATTAATTTATAAAAACTTTTAAAATTAATATTATAATTACTTCGAAAAACATTTTAAAATAATATTATAAAAATTTAAAAAACATTTTTTAATTGTATTATAACGATTTGAAAAAATATTAAAAATTTATATTAGTATTACTTTTAATATTTCGAGTATTTTTTTTAAACGTAATATATAATATATTAATAAAAATAAAAAAAATAAAACGTATAACGTATTTATAAAACGAAAAATATTTATAAAACGTATTAAACTTTAAAAATAAAAAATTGATTAAATTATTATTTTAATTGATTATTTTATTTTGAACGATTCTTTTAATCGATTCTTTAAATCGATTATTTTAATCGATTTATATAAACGATTTTTTTAATTCATTTCTTTAATCGATTTTTTTAATCGATTATTTTAATCGATTATTTTAATTAATTATTTTATTTATTTATTTAAATTATTTATTTGAATTATTTATTTTAAACGATTTCTTTAAACTTATAATCATTTGAATTTAAAAATAATAAAATATACTTTTTATTCCATTTTTTAATTAGTAAATAAATTATTATAATACGAATAAATTTTATTTTTTTACGTAAAATAATTAAATTTTCAATATTTAACTTCGAAAAAAAAATACTTAAAATTTTCAATTTTAAAAACACGTTGTAAATAATATTAACATTTAAAAAACTACTAATAATAATACGAATACTTTAAAAAAATTCTCGTAATATCTCGAAATTACTTTCGAGCGTTTTAATATTATATATATTTGTTTAAAAATAATTAATAAAATAATATTTATTTTAATTAATAAAAATAATATTATTATAAAATAAAATATAATAATTAAAAATAGTATTTAAAATTATATTATTTTTATTTTTTAAGCGAAATTCGAAATAAAATAATTAATTAAATTAAATACTAAAAAATAAAATAATAAAACGAATAATATATATAATTATTCGAAAAAAAAAATTTTTTTTTTTATTTGTAATATACGAAATTTAAATAATAAAATCGTCGAAAATATTAAATAATTTTAAAGAAATAATAAACGATTTTTATTTAATCGTGATTTTTTTTTTAATAAATTTAAATAATATAAAAAAAAATACAATTACTCGAATTAGTTTTTTTTTTATAATATTAAATTAAATTTCGATATTATAATAAATTAAATTTAATTTAAATAAATAAAAAACTCGAAAATAATTAATATAAAATAAAATTCTTTTTTCGAGAGTTTTATAATTTAAACGAAAAAATATTTACGAGATTATAAAAAAATTTATAATAATATTAATAATAGAAATATTAATTATATATTTGTTTTTTATAATTATAAATTGTATATTAAAAACGGAATATTTTTAAAAAGTATTAAAATTTTCAAATTAATATTAAATAATATATAATAAAATATATTAATAATATATTTAAATATTTAAAAAAAAAATTTTTTTATAGTATTTTAAAACTATTTTTAACGACGAAAAAAATTTGCAAAATAATAAAATTAAATTGAAAAATTATTAAATTAATAAAAATATTTAAATCGATTATTTTAAATAGTTTTTTTAAATAATTAAAAATAAAAAATTAATAAATTTATTTAAAAAAACGATTGAAAAAAGCAATTAAAAAAAGTAATTAAAAAAAGTAATTAAAAAAAGTAATTAAAAAAAGCAATTAAAAAAAACAATTGAAAAAAATAATTGAAAAAAGTAATTAAAAAAAGCGATTAAAAAATAAAATTTAAACGAACAAATAAAAACAAAACAATTAATAAAAATAATTAAAATTATTTTAATCGATTTTAAAATTCGTATTATTTTACATTTTAATATTTCAAAATAAACGTTCGTTTTACGAATAACATTAATTTGAAAAATAATATTAATTTAAAAAATATTACTAATTTAAAAAATAATATTAATTTGAAAAATAATATTAATTTGAATAATTATAAAAAAATTAAAATTCGCTTTTTTTTATATTATATCGATATTATTATTAAAAAAAAATTTATTTATAAACTTTTGAAAATTATTATTATTTAAATCAATAAATAAATCTACGATTTTTATTTTATTTTTATTTTTTAAATTTCAAGTATTTATCGTTTTATCGATTTTTTATTAATTTATTAATTCGATTATTTTTTTAAATTTATTTACAATTATAATTTAACGTTTTATAAATGAATTAACGTCGTATAACAATTAAAAATACGTGATTTTATTTTTGTTTTTCTAATAATAATATTTATAATAAATTTATTTTATAATAAATAATTTGTAATCGATTTTTAAATAATAAATATTAATCGTTTTAAGTAAATTAAAATCGTAAAATAAATAATTACTAATAATAATAATAAATCGAGAAATATATTATTTATATATCGAATTTTTATTATTATTATTAATATAATAAAAAAAAATATAATTTACTAAATATATAAAATATATTTTATAAATTTTTTTTTGATATTTTTTTTTTTATTACTCGAATAACAATTTTTTTAATTATTTTATTTTTTTAAAAAATCGAAAAATTTTAAATTTATTTATATAATAAAAATCAAATTTTATTTTTAAAATTTACTATTTAATATCGTCGTTTGATCGAGTATTAATATATTTAATTTATTCGATTTAAATTAAACGTAAAAAATCGCTATTATTATTTATTAAATTTATTAAATTTAAAAATGAAAAATAAAAACAAAAATAATAATACAATTCGATATTATTTTTTTTTAAAAATTGATAATTATTATTTTACTAAATATTTTTTTTTATTTTTTTTTTTACTCGATATTTTCGATCGTTACTAGTAATAATATTCGCTATTTTTACTATTTTTTTTGAATTATATTTATATGAAAACTTATTATAAAAATTTTAAAAAAAATTTATTAATAATTCTTTAAAAAAAATATTATTAAACGTAAAACGAAAAAAAAAGTATTTTAATTAATAATATAATCTCAAAAATAATTTTTTTAATAATAATAATATTTTGTTTTTTGAATTTAATTTTTTATTTTATTTATTGATTTATATTTAAAATTGATTTTCAAATTAGTTTTTTAAAACGAAATAATATTTTTACGATTTAAAAATTATATTTTTAATATTTAAATAAATATTTATAAAATTAAAATTAAAAAAAATACTATTTATAAAAATATAATTAAATTTTATTAAAATTTAATATATTCGAATTATTTTAATAATAATAAAACTTTTCGAGATTTATAATTATTTTATATTAAACTCGTTTTAAAATAATAATAAAATAATTACAATTTAAAAATTATTAATTTTTCAACGATTTTATTTTTTTTTCTTTTAATATTTTTAATTTTTAAATTATATATTATTTAAAAAATTTTAAACGAAAAAATACAATATAAAAATAATAAAAATATAATTATTTTCGAGAATAAAAATATAAATAAATTTATTAAATATTAATTATTTATTTTTACAAAATAATAATTTATTTATAATTTTATTTTTTTAATAATAAATAATACGTTTATTTTTATTAATATAAATTGTTTATATTTCAATATTATAAATATTATAATTATAATATTTAATAAAATAAAAATATAAATTTGTTTTTTTATTTTATTATTCGAATAAAACAAATAAAACGAAAATAGTAATAATTTCAAATTTCAATTTTATAAAAACGAAAAAATTGTTTTTTTAATAAAAATAATAAAAACTATATTTAATAAAAAATTTTTTATTAATTAAATATTTAATATTAATTTTTAAATCGTTTTTAAATACGTTTTCGTTTTTAAATTCAAATTATTTATAATCATCGTTTTATTAATATTTATTTTATAATAAAATATTACCGTTTTTTAATTATTATAAATTAAATATAAAAATTATTAAATAATATATAATTATACTAATAAAAAAACTCGCGTAAAATAAAAAATTTTAATATAATATTTAAATACAATTATATTAATATTACTATTAAAAAAAAGTAATACGATTTTTAAACGAAAAAATTAAAATATTAATAAATATTATTTTCGAATACTTATTATAATTTAAATTCTATAATTAATATTTAATAATTATATCGATTTTTTAAAAAAATATATTTTATTTAATAACGTTTCTATATTTCTTTTTTTTAATTACTATAAATTGTTTAAAAAATTTTATTTTTTATTTTATTATTTTCGAAATTTTCATATTAAAACTCGTTTAAAATATCGTTTTTTTTTTTAATATTAATAATTCGATTAATATCGAATTTTATATTTCGATTTTTTAAAAATTAAAATAAATAAAAAAACAATTTTGATAAAAATATATTAAATTGATTTTATTAAAAAAAAATTTTACTTTGAAAAAAAAATAAAAATTTAAAAAAAATTAAATCGAAATATACGTTTTTTAAAAAAATATAATATAAAAATAAAGATTTTAAATAAAACAAATTAAAATATTTTTTTTACTAATAATTAATAAAATTTTATTAGTAATTAATTTTTGAAACTAAAAAAAATTATTACGATTATTTAAAAATTATTTAATTCGATATTAAAAATCTAAATATTTGAAAAAAAAAATAAAATTACAACGAAAAATTATCGTTTATAAAAAAAAAACTCTAAAAAAAAAATTTGATTTTTAATAAATCACGAGAATTAAATATATTATACAATATATTAATAGTGTTTTAAAAATCGATAAACGAATTAATTTAAATATATTATTTTTAAAAAACGAATAAAAAAAAACGATATTTTAATTTGTAATTTATATTATTTTTTAAATTAATATTAAATCGAAAATAAAAAAAATTATTTATTTTTATTTAATTAATATAATAAACAATTAATCGCTTTTTTAATATAAAATTATAACAAATATTAATTTTTTAATAATATTAAAATTATTAATTCGAAATTCGACGAAAAATAATACGTCGATAAAAAAAAAAAAATTCTTAAAAAACTCGCGTATAAAAAAAAAATCGAATATATTAAATATATTTATAATTATAAATAAAATATTATAATTAATACTATATATTTTATTTTAAAATTTAAATATATTATTTTTTAAATAAAACGAGTTTTTATATTTAAAACGTATAATATTCGAATTTTTTATAATTAATATAATTTTATTATCGAAATCTAATTAAATTATTAAAAAAAAATAAAATGTAAAAATAATATAAAAAATAATAAATTGTAAAAATAATACGAAAAATAAAAAATAATAAAAAAATAAAAAAATATAAAAATAATATAAAAAATATAAAATATAAAAATAATACAAAAAATAATAAAATGTAAAATTAATATAAAAAAAAAGACTAATAAAACTAATAAAATTAAAAAATACGAAATAATTTTATATTAAAACGAATTATAAATTTTATTAATATAATTTTTCAAAATAAAATTTAAACGTTTTAAAATCGAATATAAAAATTCAAAAAAACAATAATTAAAATATAAAAAATAAAATAATTTTATTATAAAAATAGTAAAAAAAAAAGAAAATAATACAATAATAAAAAAAGAAAAAAAAGTTTAATAAAATAAATATTATTAAAATCGTTTACTTTAAATAATAAACGATTATTATAAACGATTATTATAAAATTTTATTTAATTAAATTATTAAATCGAATAAAAATAAAAATAAAAATATAATTAATCGTTTTATTATTTTGTATAATATTAAACAATTAAATATTTAATCGTAATATTTATTTTATTATTATATAATTTCGTTTTTTTTAAATATTCGAATTTTTTTATATTCGATATTTTCGTTTTTAATATTATTTTTAAATTTTTCTCGTTTATATTATAATTAATTTAAATAATATTATTAATTTTATAATTAATAATAAATAAATAATTACTATAGAATTTATTTATTAACGTTTATAATAAAATTTTAATAACGATAAATTTAATTATATTTTCAAATAAATTTATAATAAAAATATAATTTTAAATATTTTAATTAAATTTTAATTAATTAAATAAAAAATTTTAATATTAAAAATTAAAATAAATACAATTAAATTAAATATAAAATTTGATTTATTAATTCAATTTATTAAAATTTCGATTTTTAAATAAATTTTATTACAAATAAAAATATAATAAACTAAAAAACATTTAATATATATATTGTAATAATTGTAATTATAAAAACAAATAATTTGAAAAAATAAACGAAAATTATATATTTCAAATTTTTAAATAAAAATTTTTTTTTTTCGTAAAAATTAATAATAAAAAATTTATAATTATTATTATCGAGTAAACGAAATTTTTTTTAATTAATTGTAATATTATTTGAATCGTAAAAATAAAATTTTAATTTTGAAATATTTATACGATTATAATAAAAAAATATATAAAAAAATTAAATAATAAAAAAAAAATCAAATTTAATCGTATAAAAATCGAATTAAACGAAAATATAAATATAAATAATATTATAAATATAAATATAAATAATATATTATTTATAATAAAAATATTAATAATAATTATATTATTATTTATATTATTAAAAAAAAAGTTCGTTTAAAAATTATTTGCAAATTATAGTAATAAACGAAAAAAGCAATTTAGTATTTATTAAAACGAAAAAATTAAATTATTTTTCTATGAAAAAATACGTTTTATTTAATAAAATAATATATTTTAAATTCGATTAAAAATTCAATATTCGTTTTTTTATTAAAATATACATATTCGTATATAGTTATTATTAATAAAATAAATTAATATTTTTAAAAAGTTTTTTATTAATTTTATAATATTCGTAAATATAAATATTTTTAAATCGATCGATATTAATAATATTCGTATTTCGTATTTAAATTAAAAACGTTTTATTTAAATTTGTAATTTGTATTATTTTACGATTAATATTAAAAAATAATATTTATATTATAAAATTAAAAATTACAAAAAAAAAATAAAACGAAAAAAAAATTAATAACGAAAACGATTTACAATTTATAATAAATAATTAAAAATAAAATTTTCGAATTATTAATATTAAAAATAAATTTAATAATAAAAAAAATCGAAATAAAAAATCTAAAAATCGTATATAATTATTATAAATAAATTAATTAAAAATAATAATTTTTATTAATTATTTCATAATATAATTATTTTTTAAATAAAATAAATCTAATAAATTAAATTATATTTTATTTATTTTATTTATTTTATTTATTTTATTTATTTTATTTATTTTATTTATTTTATTTATTTTATTTATTTTATTTATTTTATTTATTT
>MU119505.1:0-61878 GCA_014904845.1 Acephala macrosclerotiorum
CCATGAGAGAAAGTAAATTTGATTCTCTATTTTCAATTTGATGAGAAAAGGATAACTGATTGATTTAATATAGATTTTTGAAGTGAAGGTACTGAAAAGTTCGACCGCTCGCTAATCTCGCTTAAAGTGGCCGGGAGCAATGGCCGCAACTCTTACTCACTAACATATTTCCACCACTCCGCAAAGAGCTCCCAGCGAAGGGATTGAAGTTGGCGATTGCAGGAATCAAGTGTTGCCTGTATTTCATTCAAGCTATTTAGAGTCTGAATTTCAAGTGTCGAAGGCAGAGAAGGTGAACCACCTGGCCCAGGGGCTTTTGCAAAAGTCCACTTGAATCCTCCATCTGCTTTGGCAAAACTTTGATGAGTCATCAAGTCTTGAGCTTGAACCCTAACATCATATTCGTCCGCCGTGGCATACAGGAATTGAGCAAGTGCTGTGATATTCTCAGCTAATGAGTTGCTAATGCCTCCTGACATCCCGAAAATGGTGTCGGCATCGCCTTCGTGGGCACTCAAGAATGTTAAGATACTATCAAGTGGTGTTATTCCGATTGACAGCGGCTCCATCTTGATACCCTCAGTGAAGTTTTTCGCACTTGTATCGGCAACACTTTCTGGCTTCTTGCTGGAATTATATTTCACATTGTAGATAGCCCCATAGATGAGGCATCTAGTTTGGCCTTCCATGTCTCCAAACTTCTCCATACTACTCGTATCAAGTTGCAGCATCAATTGCGCAAGTCGAGATTTCAAGTCTGAATCGGTGGCAAAATTGAAGGGATCGTCATCAGGATCTTGATGCCAGCCTATGACAAGATAGTCACATTCCACCTCATTCAAGTATCGGAAGTCCTTGTCCCCGGCATTTTGCTTGAAGGAGAAGTTGTCTAGCACCGATAGGACATTGGTATTATGCAAAGCATAATCCGGAAATAAAGGGTTGGAAGAATTCACCAGCGTTAAAGGTCGATGTGTTCGAGCGGTGTCCTCTTTCCATCCAAGGAGATCAAACTTCTGCCCAGGGAAGATCTCAGTCTGTTCCTTCAGGACACTTTGCAGGCTCGGATCTCCTTCGTAAGAGACGAAGGGAGCAACATCACTTTCAAGATCCAAGTCATCTCCTATCTCGGTAAGGTTTCGTACGGTATCGCTCTCCACAACCCAGGATTGAAATTCAGGAAGTGGGTCTGATGGTTGACGATTTTTGATGTGCCTGGTTACCAGCCACCGATTAGGAATTTTTGGAAATACGGGACTGGCGGGATCGCTGGAGTCTGTTTTGTTGTTGCTAGAACTGGCTGTTCCCGAGCGATAGAATCTTGGCAACGACCAGTGAAGATGAACGCCCATACTATGAGCTTTGAGATTATTAGGAGCCTTCTGACCAAGGTCTGCAAGTCGTGAATTCTTGCTTGCTGGGGAAGTGTTGTGGAAGTCCACGTGATCGAGGACATCATGTTGGATGAGATGGCTTTCAAGGCGTAAAGCCATGTAGTTTGGCTGAGTATATGGTGCAATTCTTGATTCTCCATCACAGCAGCTTGGAGACAAGGCAAATGCATCGAGATGCATGGGAATGCAAACGTTCTCCATCGCGATAAGGCTCTGTTCACTTTCTTCACTTTACTTCACGTTCTTTGTAGTTGTAAATCCTCAGTAACTTAAGACTTTAGCCAATCACTGCCGATCAGCTTTTGTTAAAGCAGCACTCACAAAAATGTTAATTCATCCTGGACCGTTGACGTCTCCTGACTTCGAGGTCGACATGCTATGTTTTCTGCATACAACTCTGCAGGCTCGTTCTGGCTTGGCGTGGCGTGATACGGCAGCCATGCGCGTCGAGGGCTGAAGTGCGGGGTTAAAGTTGCATCTAACAAATGTGCACATAACTTTCGTGACCATAATCATACGCTGCTCTCCCATTTATCGTCAGTTATATCCTGCGCCCAGCGGTGCTGTAAACTTACACCACCACCACCACAACCATAAGACGATCATGTCGGGCAATGCTTCCAAAGAAGAACAGTATCCAAGGTGGGGCGTTTTTAGGATCCGGGATGGGTTCTTCCTCAAGTGAAAGAGAAGATTTTCTCTTGCCGCAATTCCTGCCTACAACAGTTGAGAGGGTTTTAATAAAGTGATTGAAGGATGTGTCCGTATTGCGTTCATGAGAAATCATTGGATTGATGCGGGGAGGAATAAGAGTATTTAATGTTGGCATTCAGGTGGGGCTCGCTAATTTTCAGGGGGCGTTTGAGCCATCGGTTGCTCAATGGGGAGCTCTTACGCCACAATACTGTCGTAAATATTTTCTATCTTCTTCATAGTTAGTACTGTATGAAATTATCTAACACGTTTGATCGTGAAGGCAGCATTACAACAACAAATATTCCAACTTAACTCACCTTTGCGCCAGGTGGAATACAACCCGTAATGTATCCAAAGCGAATCCTTCACATCCGCCTTCTCCCAGTTTTCCTTACATTTTCTTTCGGACTCATAGCCTTCATATTCTCGCTATTAGCAGTTACCTCCAAAGATTGGGCTGTGAGGAATAACTACGACCCTTTGTATACACCAAAGAATTGGACCAGCGAGAATGTCATCTACACCCTCTACCGATCTCCATTTATCATTTGTTCCGCATCATCGAAAGTCACAGACTTGAACTCCACGAACTCCACATCTGATAGCGGTGCTCCTCGGTCTGCCACGACATATACAGTCTCCTGCCAGAAATTCAAACCTTTCGGTTTCGATCGAACCAGCTGCGAAGAAGAGGTTGCAACGCAAGACGATACAGCCACGAATCTGGGAGATACAAGGCTTTGCCAACAAATTCATTACGCGGCCAATTTTGGCATCACGAGCACAGTCTTTATCTCCCTTAGTTTTATCCTCATCAGCATGGTAACAATTGCAACACTCGCAGTCCTCCTCCGTTCTTCTGAGACAGATGACGGGGTAGATGCCGAATCGCGGAAGCCACAGGAAAGAAGACCTGAGGGTGGAGATGAGTTCGTCGAGGTAGATCTGCAGCAGTCCTCTGCTTCAAAACGACGAGAGAAGGAAAGTCATGGCCGTCATCAGCGCTCAGTTCTACTGCCATATCTCAATTTGACGCTATTGGTCTTCATCACCATCGCGGTGATTACGGCTCTCATCTCACAATTCTACGCCGTGGAAGGCCTGATTCAATCAGTGTACAACAACGCGGACTTCTCGACAAGCCAAGGAGCATCATCGGCTGAGATTCAGGTATCGGGCACTCATGGGCCGTGGTTTCAAGGGAAGGCTCTTAGTGTGTATGCGACCTGCGCGTGGGGGTTTGCAGCCGCGGCTGCAGCTGTAGCTGTGAAGGCATGGAGACTGCCACAATGGGATACGGTAATTTGAATGTCTAGGCTCTTGTGAGAAGGAGGGTGCAGGGCTAAATTTGAACATTCGTTATATTTCCCGCTTTCGTGTACGTGCATAAAACTTTCGATGGTAGTGGAACCACCTTTTGAAGCATCATGCACCAGCCAGCTACATCCGTCTCTGCATACATCCCAAAAATTCATGACTGTCTCCAGCAATCTAATGTGCCAAACTTCTGACTATCATGTCAGTCACACCCACATTCTGCATGAGCATGCTCTTACCGTAGCTTGTATGCTAAACCCCAGGCTCCAGGATCACACAGCCAAGATGGGCATGCCTAGTGACGCCTGACCAAGGTCAAAACATGCTAGCAATGGAAACGTCCGAGAATATTGACTGAGCCTCAAACTTGACCCTCTGAAAACATCATCTCTCAGTCAGAGAATTTTTGTTACGGAAGGACGGAAGGACATTGACACGGGGACTCTACGAAATGGCCGACTCTTTCATCATCAATAGCTACACCCTCAATACGACCTCTCAAACTGAGGGAGGAAAATACTTCTCTCATGACGCATCCCAGAGCAACTACATTCTACTCCAATTCCGCGCTCCAATATCCAATGACCAATATCAGGTCCTGGATCCCTTGCAAGTCCAAGTTTTGCAGTACTTTCACCCCAACACATACGTCTGTCGATATGAACCTACTGACCTCGACATCATTCGAGCGCTCCCTTTTGTCTTGTCCGCATCCATTTTTCATCAAGATATCGTCGTTCACAAGAACTTGAACTCAAAGATTCGGCGAGAGTCAATTCTAGAACACGAACCGCAGACCGCTGGAGCTACGCCAATCGAGGGGGATTCACGACCCGAAACTTTGGCGCCAGGTACGGAGAGCCCTTCTCAGCAGAAATTTGAAGTAGACATTATTCTACACCGCAACTCTGGTCGGACAGTTGCAGACATCAAACAGCAACTATCGAATCTCTCGCACCAGCATCTGGAGCAGATTCATAGCTCAGACCATGTGATTCGAATGGAAGTGGAAGGACAGTACCTGGATACAATCGCTGCAATCGATGAAGTTCAAAGCATTTTGGAGGTCACCAAGCTTGTTGCTTATAATAATATAGCGCGCAGAGACTTAAACATCCCCAATCTGCCGGGTACAATCGGAAGGGTACTCGACCGCAGTAGATTCCGCGGTCTTGATCAGAACAATCTAGATGGATGCGGGCAAATAGTTGCGGTCGCCGACACAGGTTTCGATGCTGGCCTGCAACTCAATGGACGTGTCTTGGTAGTGCCACATCGAGACATGTTCCAAGATCGAGTAACGAATATCCGCCAGGTGCCAGACACTGTGAGACTTGGGGACGCCACTGCCAAAACGATAGACACTTACGGTCACGGAACATTTGTGTGTCGGAATGTGGCCGCTCGAGGTAAATCGTCTGGATTCGGGCTCATGCGTACAACTATCAAGGGAACAGCGCCCAGAGCTTCATTGTTTGTTCAAACTCTTTCGCCTCCCAACTCTGTGGAAATGCCAGTAGCAAGCTATGAGAAGCTGTTTAGCAAAGCATATAAACTCGGAGCACGGATCCATAATAATTCTTATGGTCCTGGCGCTCCGGGCAATGCCTATGATGGCAATTCAGAGGCTATAGACGCATACCTGAGTCGAGCAAACGACCCTAGGCCTGACTTGCTGGTGGTCTTCTCTGCAGGAAATAATGGTGAGAATACAATGCCCGCTGGCGTGCCCGCCGTGGCCGGTCAAACAATATCTGGTGGCCCTTATGCTAAGAACGTTCACCAGGGGGTGTAAGAATTCTGTCCGCACCCCCTAAAAATAACCGAAAATACACTAAAACTGGACTACTTTAGCTTTTAATAAAATGGCTTGCTTTTAATAAAACTATTTCGAGCTTAGATTTAAAGTAAAAGTAGAGTATTAATATACATTTAATTAAATAGAATTGTAATAGTAATATTTATTATAATTATATTTAAATATATAACTTTTTTTTATATAAAATTTATCAGCGAAAACGCGATTTATTAATAGCTCGCGAATTAAACTTTTTTAAAAAAAACTTTTAATATAAAACTTAATGCGATCACTATTAAGAATCTATTACCAATTTTTTAAGCTATGTTTTAATATAAATTGTTAAGTTATAAAAGCTTAAAGTGATCAAATTTTGGTGTGTTTTTGCTTATTTTGGGGGGTGCGGATAGAATTCTGACACCCCCTTGGCTTCATCGGCCAAACACCTGACCCATACCAAGGCTTCGGACGTGTCAATATGGAAGCATCACTCCTCAATATTACCGACACCGTAAACGGGGGATGGATTGAAGTTCCCCCAATTGCACAAGATCCACCTCTGCCTGCAAGCGGACGACCTCTCCCAGCCTTTCATGAAAAACTCACTCTAGTAAGAGGCGAAACGTTCACCTTGCGTGCCACAATGGTGTATGCCGACCGTCCAGGACCAGCATTACAATCACGCCTCGTACTATGGGCAGAACAGCCGCAGAGGGATCTGTGTCGGTGTGGCAACCGTCACGATGATGGATACAATCCAGACCAGGCGAACAATATGCAAAAGCTGGTGTGGGAAGGTGTCCAGCCTCCTGTGGTGCTGAACATCAATGCGCCGATGATTACCAGTCCCCCGGGTGCCCCGGCGGCAACTCAGGGATGTACAATTGTATGGTATACGGAGTATCCGTGACGAAAACGCAGTTGTGTATAGGGAATCAATGATTTAAATTCAGGAGTGCCTGAAAGTTAATTGGATCGTGTGGCTTGTGCATACTGGAATAGGAAGCCTCGAAGCAAGGTTGTTATGCTCAAGTCGCAGTTGATCGACCTCGACCATTCATCTTTTGTGAAATAGAACCACAATAGGCAGCACTAACTGAAATTTATCTGACCAAGGTGAGCCGTGAATGCTACTCCGTCTTGAAGGGCCGGTTGAAAGCATGACGTGAAGCAAGGAGATTGCTGTGTGCTTCTAGACGCTATTGATGCTATGCGGAGCTAGTGTACAACTGCAATGTCCTTATAACAGCAGTAGACTAGAAAGTGAGAATCGCCCCCAAAACCGTCATACCAGGCCTCCGTCATGCGGTGTTCCACCCATCATCTTACATTGTTCCGTGACCTCCAAGCATCCGACTAGCAGTTGAGTTCGACCTTAGTGATTATGCTCTCTCGCGTTCGATCACATGTACAGATTACAGGTCCGTATTCATACTTAGATCATATCAGCGCTCCGAATAATTGACCATGGCCGCACGCAAATGCTAGACTTACCCCTTCCAATATACCCCATCTCTGATGCCTCCACAAAGTAAACTTCCGCGCCACCGTACCACCACCAAGTGCTCCATCGTGCCCATTTTTGAGGCGTCGAATAACGCCCTTCTCAAATTCCTCCGTGCTCAGAGGCATATGAAGGAAGTAGGTGAATTGACGAGGAAGAATAAGAGTCCGCAGAGAACGGTACTGCGCGGGAGACTGGTAAATATGCTCCCAATCAGAGGGAAGATGTTTATCGAATGCTAAGCTCTTCACTTGTTCAGAGCCCTTGGTCGCCTCGACAGGCCAGTGGTGCCCATTGAGATCGGTAGCGAAGACCGTGTCCTGCGTGAAGTCCGTGTAAAAAGGCTTGACCCTGTCCTGTGGGCGGCTAGGTGGGTAGTCTCCTCCTTGAATGAGGGTGTAGTGCTTGAGGAATACATCCCGAGATTCTTTCACGACCTTCGATATCATTGGCGTCCGGCATACTAGTGTGACACTTTCGAATGTCCTACTGTTCTCGGGCGAGGGTGGCTTGGATGTTGCGGATACAATGACAACTCTCGGTGGCCTTGCAAGCTTCCAAATCACAATACGAAGTTCAAGTGGCAGCTTCGGGAAGAGTGTGAAGGCGCATCTTCAGTATCTTCAATGTCCTTGTCGCGGTCGGTGGTTTTAAATGTGGGTGGGCCAAGATTATCGGGTGCGCGTTCCTTTTGCCCAGCCGTTGCTTGTAGAGGCTCGGCACTTGTGTCCATCGTCGTCAGCGCGGAAGCTGGTGCGCGGATTGTTGACGCCATGTCTCTCGAGGAGGTGTTGATCGACCGTTCGTGGTTCGGTGGTGTTATTGCGAAGTTCGCGAAGGGACGAAGACGGGAAGGAGGAGGTTGAAATAAACTCGTGCTTGCCGAACTTGGCAAGCCTTTTTGCGGAGGTGAATTTGCCAACGCAGCTAAAGCTGTTGAGGATGTCTATATTAGTTAGTGAATTGGATTTGAGAAGCTGATGCACGTATTCAATGGTTTCTCGTGGGGTGGTAAGTTGACGCCGTTCATCTCTTCCGAAGGCGCACCACAGAGCGAGTTGCATGCATCCAGGCAAGCACAATAAGCATGTTTCTGAAACAGATATTGTAGATGTCCTACAAGACATGGGTCTTTCATCCTGAGCGTGAGAAAATGTTGTTCCTTACTGGGGTGAATTTCCAGACTTGTTCAACACCACAGGAACGAGACCAAGAACAGACCTCAGGAAGACAATGACAGCTCTGCCCTCAACTCACACTACCTAGGCAAGGCCCTGCTCCTTCTTTGAGACTTTGCACCTTCATTTGCAGTCTTGTTCTCACTTTCAACACCCTCCCCTCGCCTTCTCTCCCCGTCCATCCTCGCAGGAAACAAGCCCCTCATGGGCAACAACAACCACCTCACTACAGGCGTAACAAACGCGTTCCTCTCCTCACCCAAGTCCGGATTCACAGTAATAAGCAGAGCAATGACCGCTAAGAGGAATAGGGCAAGGAGAAATGTATGGATAACAGATATGAGGATGAGCGCGTAGAGCGCGGTCGTGGCGTGGGATTTGAGGTCTGTGGCGAGGTCTGTTGCGAGGTCGACTACTGTTTTGACTTCTTGGGAGAAAGGGACGCCCATTTTGATAGTCGGAGGGGTTTGAGGAATAGAGGTTGATGTTGTTGAGGGTTTAGGAAGAGGAGTGAGAGTGAGGATTTGTTGTCGTTGCGAAGTCGTGTCAAAATGGACGTGCAGTAAGGTTAGCGCTAAATCCTGCCAATGAGAGAGACTTGCCGGAGGATACGGCACACCATGTGGTCGAGGTATGCAATTTTCGAAAAATCGAAAAATCGATACTTTCGAAAAACAGTCGAAATATCGTTTTTGCATTAAATCACGATAGTAACCATTTTTTTTCTTTTAATCTTTCTCATTCAGAATTTTTAAAGTTTTATTTTTTACTAGAAATAGTCGCAATTATAATAAGTCATATAATCGAAATACGTTATTTTATTAAAATCGTAAAATCGTAAAATCGTAAAAATACTAATTATAATATAATATATTATTATAATTATATTATAATGATACTATTTGTATTTATTAATATATGTTTTTAAATAAAAAAAAAATTTAAATTATACGAATTTAATTTAATTTTAATAAAAATTTAAAAAATTTTATAAAATTTATAAAATAAAATAAAAATAAAATAAAAAAAATATATAATTTTTTTTTAAATTTTTTTTTTTTTTTATAATATAATAAATAATTTATTATTTGAATTTTTTTTTTAAATAATAATTTTTTTTATATTATATTTTTATTTTATATTAATTTTAAATAAAAAAAAATTTTTTTAAAAATAAAAATAATAAAAAATTTAAAAAATAAATAAAAATAAAATAATTTATTTTTTAAAAAAAGTATATTATATTTTTATTTTTAATATAAAAATTTAAATTATAAATTTTAATAAATAAAATAATAATATCGAATATTAATAATAATAAAAAATAAAAATAAAAATAAAATATTAAAATTAATATAATTATATAATTTATATAATAATAATTAATTCGATTTAATTAATAAATAAAATATTTCGAAAAATAAATTATATAAAAAAATAAAAAATAAAAAATTAATATAATAAAATAAATATTAAATTTATTAAAAAAAGATTTAAAAAAAAATTAAAATTAAAAAATTATAATAAATTTTATAATAAATTTATAAAAATTTATTATTATTTTATTTTTAATTTAATATAATATAATTAATAACATTTAAAATTATTATAAATATTTTTTAAAATATTTTATTTTAAATTTTTTTATTAAATTCGTATAATAAATTATTAAATTGAAAATAATAATAATATATTTTTTATTTTTTATATTTTTTTTATTTAATTATTAAATTAATAATAATATACTAAATAAATTTCTAAAAAAAATATTTTTATTATAATTAAAAATAAATTTAATTATAAAAATTTAATATAAATATAAATAATATATATATTAATATAAAAAAAATTCGAAATAATTTATTTTAAATTAAAAATCAAATTTTAAATTTAATTTAAATTCAATTTTAAATAAAAAAATTTTTAAATGAAATTTATTTACGATTTAAATATTATATTAAAAAATAAAAACGAGAATATTATAAATATATAATAAAAAAAATTTTTTATATATTTAATAAAAAAAAATTAAATAAAAATATAATAATAATAATAATAATAATAATAATAATAATAATAATAATAATAATAATAATATATTTATTAAATATAATTTTTACGTTTATTAAATATTTAAAATATTATTTTAAATTTTTTATAATTTTATATATTTAAAAAAAAAATAATAATTAATTTTTTAAATTTTTTTTATTATTTTTTTTTTAAATAAATTAAATTTTAACGTATATTAATAAAAATATAAAAAAATAATAAAAAAATAAATATAATATATTTATAAGAATACGATTATTAATTTATTTAAAATAAATAAATTTATTAATATATTTATTAATAATAATAAAATAAATTATTATATATTTTAAATTTTAAATCGTTTTTAATTATTGAAAAATAATTTAATAAATAATTAATAAAATTAATATTTCAAATTTTTAAAATCGTTAAAAATTATTAAATTATTAAAAATCGACGTAAATTATAAATATATTAATACGTTTTAAAATAAAAATAAAAATAATTATATTTTTTAATAATTTAATATAAATTAAATTCAAATAAAATTGAAATATATTATAAAAATAAATTTTTTAATAATTCGAAAATAATTAAATATTAATTTTTTTATTCGACGAAATTCAAAATAATTAAATATTAATTTTTTTATTTAATGAAATTCGAAAATAATTAAATATTAATTTTTTTATTTAAAAAAATTTAAAAAGAATTCGAAAATTATTAAATATTAATTATTTTATTCGATGAAAATAATTATTAAATTCGATTAATATATTTCGAAATAAAAATAAAAATAAATTTTTTAATAATTTGAAAACAATTATAAATATTATTATTAATAATTATAAAATCGAAAATCGAAAACAATTAATTATTAATTTTATTAATCGAAAAAATAATATTTATTTTATAATTTTTATATATTTATTCGTTTATTTATTTTAATTAAAAATTATTAAATATTTAATATAATAATAAATTTATAATTACAAATTTAAATTACGAAAAAAAATTAATATAAAAATAAAATTAATTATAAAATTTAAAAACAATTAATTATTAATTTTTTTATATATATTTAAAATAACGAGATTTTTTACAATTTTAAAATTAAATAAAATTAAAATTGAAATTGTAAATTAAAAATAAAAAAAATAAAAATTTTTTAATTAATTAATTTATTTTATAATAAAAAAATTAAATTTATATATATTAATAATATTTATAAATCGATATTATTTTCGATTTAATTTTTATTTTATATGCGATAATTAAAAATAATTAATTATTAATTTTTAAATTAATAAAAATAAACGAAAAATATATAATTTGTATTAATAAAAAAAAATTTACGTAAATAAAAAAAAATAATAAAATATTTAAAATAAAAATAATAAAATAAAACGAAATATAAAATTATAATAATAAATTAAATTAAAAAAAAATTTAATCGTTAAAAAATAATTATATAAATATTATAATTAAAATTTAAAATAAAAATTAATAAATTAAAAAAACAAATAAAAATATATATATTTAATAAAAACGAATATAAATTATTATATATTTTTTATTATAATATAAAAATAAATTTATTCGATATTATATAAAAAAAAATTTTTTTTAAATAATTAAATTTTTAATTTTAAATTATTAATATTTTAAAATTTAATATAATTTTTTTTAAAGAAATATTAAATAAAATTAAAAAAATTTCAAAATTTCAATTAATAATATTAAATTTATTTATAATTTTTTCGTAAAATAATTTTATTAATTAAAACGAATTTTAAATATTTAAAACAAATAAAATAATTTTATATTTAAACGTTTGAAAAATATTTTATTTTCGTGTAAACTTTAAAAAATTTACGAATTTATTATTATTATTATTATATTTTTTACAATTTATAAATTTTATAAAATTATATAATATTAATTTTTAAATTGAAATTAAACGATTTTATTAATAAATAATAATTAAAATTATTAAAAAAAAAATTTAAAATTATTTATTTTTAATTTATTTTAATATATTTAAAATTTTATTTGAATTTTAATAATTTATTTTTTTAAAAAATTTCAAATTATTAATATTAATTAATTTATATTTATTAAAATAAAATTATTATTAATTTTTTTTTAATTATTATTTTTCTCGTTTTTAAAACTTTTTATTAAAAAAATTATATATTTTTTAATATACGTATTTTTTTTTTCGTTTAAATTTTTCGATTTTAATTTAATATTTTTAAATTTAATTATCGATTTTTTATATTTATTTTTTTTTTTTTGAAAATTTAAAAAAAAAATTTTTTTTAATAATAATAATAATAATTTTAATAGTTTTTATTTTTTTAATAATTGTTTTTTAAATTTTAATTTAAATTTTTTTTATTTTTATTTATTATTTTTTTTTTAATTATTTTAATTTGTTTTTAATTTTAATAAAAACGAAATTAATATAAAAATAATAATAATAATTTTAATTAATTTATCGATAAAATTTTATAAATTATTATATTTATTATTAATTTTAATAAAAATCGAAATAAAATAAATTTATTTTTAAATAATAAAATAAACGTAATAAAATATATTGATTTTATATTTTATTATTTTATTTTTTTAATAATTATTATTAATAATATTATTGAAAATTTAAAAATTAATAATTAATATATAACGATTTTTTTTTTAAAACGTTATAAAAAAATAATTTTAATAAATTTAAAAATTTTAATATTTTTTTAATTAATTAAATATTATTAATAAAAGTTTTTTTTTAATATTTTTATTACGAGTTTTTATATATATATATTTTTTTTTTTTAATTTCGAACTCGATTTTATTAAAATCGATATTGTAATATTATATTATAAAAATTAATAATTTGAAAATATTAATCGATTATTAATATTTAATATCGAAATTTAATAATATTTAATTTGAAAATAATTTTTAAATTGAAATAATATATTAATCGTAAATTTTTATATTTTATAATTTTTATTAAATATTTATTAATTATTATTAAATAAAATTTATAATACGATTAAATTGATTTTAATAAATAATTTTATAACGATATATTTTTTTTTATTAAAACTTTAAAAATTTTATAATAATATTTAATATATTTAAATTTTATTAAAAATTTTATTATTAATATTATATTTATAATTTGATTTTTTAATAAAAATTATTTATTATATCGATTTATTAATTATTTTATTATAATTGTAATTTTTATTATTATAAAAAACGATATTTTTAAAAAAGAAATTTTTATTATAAATAATATAAATTTTAATATTATTAATAATTTTATTGATTATAATAAAAATATTTCAAATATATAAAATAAATAAAAAAACGAAAAAAATTTATTATAAAATTATAATTAAAAATATAAATTTATTATAAATATTTTTATATTTAAATATATTATATTTACGAAATTAATTTTATATAATTTATAAATATTTTAAATTTTAATATTTATTAATTATATTTTTATATATTATAATAATATTAAATAATTTTATTTTTAAAATTTATAAATAAATTAATATAAATATTAATTATCAAAACGTATTTTAATATTTCGTTTTTATAATTTTATATAAAAT
This sequence comes from Acephala macrosclerotiorum, assembly GCA_014904845.1. NCBI lineage: Eukaryota > Fungi > Ascomycota > Leotiomycetes > Helotiales > Mollisiaceae > Acephala > Acephala macrosclerotiorum. The sequence continues at coordinate 13,557 of MU119505.1, forward strand.
TATTGAAAATTGTTTTTAAAATTAATTATTTAATATTACGAATATTATATTTTTAATACGTTATTTTTTATTAATTTTTTATAAATTTTATTATTTTTATAATATAATTTTTTTAAAATTTATAAATAATATAAATATAATACTATAAATATATAATTAAATTTAATTAAAAATTAAAAATTTTACGTATAATTTTATATTAAAATTATTTAAATCGATTATATTAACGTATAATTATAAAAACTCGAATTAAAAATCGATAAAAAATAAATAATTAATATTATTTTAATTTTAATTATTTTATAAATCTTTTTTCAATTTTATAGTTTTTTAATTATATTAATATTTATAATAAAATAAAAATTTTATAATAAATTAAATAATTAAAATAATAAAATATCGAGATTTTATATAAAAATAAATATAAAAATTTAATTTTTATTACGAAATACAAAAAAATATATAATAAAAATTATAATTATAAAAATATTTTTATAGTATTTCGAAATTACGAAAAATATTTTTATATAATAAAATATATTTTAAAAAAAATTATTGAAAAAAACAATTTATATTATATATAAAAAATATTTAATATTAAAATTATTAAAAAATTACTAAAAAATAAATAATTAATATATTGAAAAATAAATTATATAATTATAAATTTTCGAATAAAATTTAAATATTAAATATTTTATTAAATTATTATAATAATTATTAAAAAAAATTTTTTAATATTATTATATTTCGAAATTCGAAAAAAAAAAAAAAAAAAATTATTATTAAAATTATATAAAAAATTTTAATAAAATATAAAATATCGATAATTATAATAAATTAAATATTTTTAATTTCGAAATATATAATATAATTAATAAAATTTTTCGATTTATAATTAATATATATATTAATATATTTAATCGAATTTAAATTATTTATAATATTAAATTTTTTCGTATTATTCGTATATATAATTTTTTAAAATTTACTCGTACGAATAAAAATTTTAAAATTTAATTAATTATAAAAAATTAAATAAAATTATATTAAAAAAAACAATTTAATTTATTATTTAAAAAAAACTTTTTATTATAACGTTTTTATAAAAAATTTTCAAATTAAAAAATAATAAAATTTATTAATTAGAGTTTAAACGCGTAATTAAAAAATATATTTTAATAATTTAATTACGAATAACGAGTTTTATAAATATAAAATTAATAAAATTATTTTTTAATTTTTATATATAATTTCGATTAAAAAATATATTATTCGTTTCGTTCGTATTTACAATTAACGTTTTATTTACAAATAAAAAAATTATTATAAATATTTTTTTATTAAAAAATCGTTTTTATTTTTTAATTATTTATTTTTTAATTATTATAATTATAATATTAAAATTTAAAATAAAACGAATAATTAAAAAAACTCGAATTAATCGAATAAAAAATATTAATATAAGCGATATTAAAAACGCCGATAATAAGAATTATAAAAAAATAAAAAAATAAAAACGAAAAAAGTAAAAAAAAGTATAAATATAATTTATTAATAAAAAACTCGAAAAATAATAATAATAATAAAAATAATATTATTTATTATTTATACTAAGGTTTTTCTTATATTGTATCGCTTATATATCTTTAAAATATTGTATTTCTATGTGATTTAATGCAAAAACGATGTTTTAATTGTTTTTCGATTTTTCGAAAGTTGCACACCTCGATCACATGGTGTGCCGTAGAGGATCATTTTAGTACGTGCTTATTTTTAAATTTCTCATGTAGTTATCTCTTAGTCAAAGGTTTTGCACTTCCCACTTCGAGCAATTTCGTTAACATTCAGAAGCTTTCAGCGTCGTGAAACTTTCCCAAAACAAAATCCGATCACGTGAAGTGGAGAGATAAAGATTACATCTTAAGCTACATGCCCGGTCTCCCTCTCTCACACAGCTCATTGACACTCTCCAATATCATAATTCTTGCACTGGTTCATCACCTACATTTTCTCTCAAGCCTCCTCACCTAACATAAACTTAACCCCGGCCCTCACAATCCTCTCCACAACTCTCATCTCCTCCTCATCCCTCGGCGCATAGACCATCGTATACGTAACTGGTAAAATAGTTCCACTCAGTCCAAATCTCTCTCCCCATCCCTTTTCAATGACAAGCTTTGCATCCTTAGGAGAGATGCTCACGTGCATACTTCCACCATCACTTTCATGAAAATGCGTAATCTCGTTTCTAGTTCCGAAGGCGCCAGGATGCTTCTCAATATCTTGATTGATAAAGAGAGCTGGGCCGCCGCGCTCAAGAACTGAGGCTTTGACGGATAGCTGGGTTGGGTGATCAACTGCTAGCGAGTGGATGAGCTTCTCATATGCCTGGACGAAATTGTGAGTAAGGACCTTCTCGAATCCAGCAGTTTCTCAAGTAGAAGAATTCACCTTTCTAGAGTCCGTACCGGGCTTCTGATCTAGCTGTCGTTGTGGTAGAATCCATTTACAGACATCAGGCCTGTCACCCTTCCTCTGTGATACATCTTCATCCTTGAGGTAGGCTCTTTCTCCTGGTGGACCAGATTTAGCCATGATGTTCGGCTTGGAGATGAAGCTGGTGTCGAAGCGAGCAGCTTTCAAAGGGCTGAGGATGCCTTGGATGATATAGCCAAGGAAATTGTGAGGAAGCCCTCCTCGGCCGACATTGTACCAAGCGCGGTAGTCGAGGTACGTAAAGTAAATGAGCGGGAGCGAGAGCGTGAAGAGTGACGTTTTGAGAGTTGACGGGTGGGTATGGAATATTGGGTGGGAAAGAATGTCTTGAGGCAAGCTTTGGAGCCTGGTGGTGAGCGAGGATGCCATTTTGTGAGGTGCGGCGGGTCGAGAACCCAGGTATGTCGAGAACCGACGCACGACAAAACTCAGGAAAGTCTGTTATGTCCAGAAGACAATAGCTCCCAGGTGAGGGAGAGATGGTTTGATATGTAGTTTTCGGGATGATGAATCAGGTGAAGTCGTTAATCTGAGGGAAGATAAGGTGGTCTGACATCACGTGGCAGAGCTTCAGCTGAGACCTACAACCCTGTCTGCCTTATTATTCGTCAGCCCTGTATACCACCAGGTACATGTGGTACGGATTTTGTGGAATACAGTTCCATGAAAATGATTGAGAGATCAAGTTGCGCAGTATCTGGGAGGATTAGGTGGAGAAGTCATGCTGGGAAACCTATCCATACCCAGCGAGCTTGCAGCATCTCACATTCGCTTACCCCCTTTCTTCGATGTCCAAGTATTATGGGATGGATGTTGACGCATTATGTATTCATGAGGTGTTCAAACCCACTATTTTCGTATCCGTATCTTGACTCCACCCTTCTCTATGTCCTCCGCTTCCTCTTCTTGCTCCCTGTCCCGTTCAGGATGCCAACCCTCCCTACAAACCCTCAACACAGCTTGCACTCTCGCTTCGTCATTAATCCTATCAAGCCCATCCTGCAAAATATCAATCCTAACCCAGGAGAATCTTCCACTCTCTTGCCACATATCCAGTCGACCTTGTAACCTTCCAACCATATTCTCCAAGCTCGGTCCTCGGAAACACCTCCAAAGTGAGACCACAACTGCCAAGATGATGAACCCGTATACCAGTACACCAAATGCGATGATGAACACAGTCCCTAGCGCAGCAAGTCCAGCTGAAATAATTGGCCCGAACCAGTCGTTGACGAATATGGACGTAGGAGCAAGCACCAGTATAATCGCCACTCTCAAAGGGTACGTCCAAGTTGGAGAATCAGACCCCCCTCCCAAGGCCGCACCGACAACATCTACAATTGCCCCCTCTTTCCCATGTCTTTCTATGGTCGTATCGATGCTTAGAAGCGGTTCTCTGCCATAATGCGAATGGGGCTTGGAAAGCAGGATCTCGATTCGCTGACTCTGCAATCCAGGCACATCCACCAACTCCCATCTCGCAGTGACGTTCATGTCCATGCTTTCTCTGTGTATCCACCAAAACAGTAATATGGAATCTGCAAATGTGAACCAAGGCAGATTGGCTCCATCTTCGTCGCCTGTCCGTGCTACTGCCTTGACATTGAAATCATGGTTCCCGTCTATTCCTGTCTCGTTATTTGGCGTGAGACCATAATTGTAAACTGGTATTGGCACATCAGAGCCGGATATGGTCAACGTTGGGGTCGGGTAGAAGGTAGTTGGAGGATTGAGGGTATATTCGAGTGCGAAGCCACGCCTGTCATATGTCCTGCCCGTGTGCCATTTCTCTGAACTGGAGGCAATTCGTTAGCATGTCTCTTCTCCAATCTCACCGCACGGTCAATACTCACGGGTATACCCTCGTCAGACTCTTTCCTGACCGCAGAATCGATGCCGCATGCCCATCGGTCTTTACCATCGCAGGAGAAGGGAGGAAAGCCCATAGCAGCGCGAAGACGAGCCAGGCCAACGCGCTGAACAGGATGATTCGAAGCGCGACGCGGAGAGCTTTCCATGGGCCGATTGATCTCGTCTCCGCCGATGCTTGCATTTTGTTGCGTCTTCGTTGGGCAGAGGAGAATCTCGTCATGATTCGAGAGAAATCATTGTTCGTTCCGTAGTTGGATATTTAAGGGAGAGGAAGTTTGTGTTGAGGCGGGATGAGGCTGGAGGGGCGAGATTATTAAGCCTTACGAGGTTACGCTAGGCCACCTCGATCAATACGAACCCCCCCTTTTCTGCAAACGGACTTTGCATCTTGCCACGCTGCTCGTCTATTACTCTGCTTGTTTCCTCGCATTATATGTCTCTTTCTGCTCTTGCTCTCGACATTTGACATTCTATGTCGTGTACTTCTGAGTGTGCAATGAGTGGTCTCAAACTCAGCCTCACACTTTGGACTCTAATGAGTTCAGAAATAGGCCTAGTGCAAAATTGGATGACCTCCAATTCACCCACATCGACGTTGCAAAGATGCCGAGCTTTCTTCAGCGCAGAGTTGCTCGCTTTCCTTGAGACTCTCCAAGGTCACAGACACAGGAGGAGCTTCACGCCAAACTATGAACGCTGACTTCTAATCCCCCGTTATAATGTACCAAGGCCGGTGGGTAACGAGGCGAGCTTTCAGGGTCTCAGCGGGGGCTCTCACCAGAGAGAAAAAAAAAAGGCCGATTTTGGCACGCAGAACACCAAATCTAATGTACTTAACACTGGATTTCTCGATGCTCCACGATCTAAAATCTATATCGTCTTCAGCATCGCTTCGAAAATAGCTAATGTATATGTGCATCAAAATTTTCTGTAAGAATTATTGATTATGTGCTGTAAATGTTGTAAATTTGTTGTGTTTCCTCACCCTTAAAATCGGTCACCTATTTCTCCTAGGGAGAGGCGGGGTTCGCGTGTCCCCAGGCTAGGGATCAACCTGCCCACAAAGCTAGTACAAATTCAAAAAAGAGTTCATACCGTGAAGCCTAAATTCGACCTTCTGTCATTCGCCTTTGTTTGTCGATAGTCTTCAATGGCTGCTGGCCCCAGAAAACATCAGGCAAATGCCAAAGGGATTTTGTAATGCTTGCTTTATGTTTCTTGCCAAGTGCCAAGACAAGCCTCTCTGGACGTTCTGCCTCTTTCATCTGCCGCGTTTTCTCGTTCGTGTTAGAATTTCCAGTGGTTTTAGTGCTGAGTAAGCACTGCAATGGATATTAATGTCCCCGCACCTAGCTAGATATCATCATCACCTTAATCAATCAACCAGCTCATCAAGATCATCGAATATATCACTCAGATTGACAGTTTGGATGCAGCCCCGTGAGACTCGAGCACTTTTGCAATAAAATAATGTCCGAAGAAGTCGGAACAAACTCTTCTGGGCGCAAAGTGGCGCCAATCCCATTTTCCTCTCCTTCATACCAGGGACTTTTTGAGACATCAAAAAACCCTCCAAAGTACCCACGCAGTCAACCTTTTATCATACGCATTCAGCTTTCAGTGAAGGTGGATGCAGGATTATCGCTAACTTCAGAGCATGCCGAAACTTTCCTCGAAGGAGAAAGCAACGATGTCATTTGCTACTTCCTCCTCTCGAGCACACTGAACCTGCCCCAAGTCGAGAGAAGTGCGCTGAACAATTTGGAGGCCAAAACGCTCTAAGAATTGCGCGTAGCAAAAAGCGCATCTCAAGGGGCAGCAAACGCGCAGTCATGATTCGTTCGTTTTATCCCTGCTGCTGAGAACCAGGCTGGCACTGACCGAGTAAGCCCACTGGACGCCTCAGCTTTGCCCTTGAGATGTGGAAAGCTATGCTTGATCCATGATTCATTGATGCGGGAAGTTGGAGGCCAAGGTGGGGTAGGACAATGCATATATTGGGCTGCAATGGAGTGAAATTCTCCAAACTGGTTGTTGTTGAAGTAGAGGAAGCGTGTAATGTGATTGGTCAGTGCTTTGATAATGTATCTTCACTTGCGAACTTCATGCTTTGGAAATGACCTCTTACTTGTCGAATTGCTGTAAGGCCATAGCGCTCTACCTAGAGTTCTTTGCGTGTCTGCAATAGGGAAGGGATCTTCAGGTGACCCATGTTCAGTAGCAAGGCTCACTGCGTTTAAGCAGCTCCACCAGAGTGATTTCGTACTTTGAAGACTATGACGTCTTTATCAAATAAGACTATACAAATGAACATCATCTGAGAGAACACAAACATGTTACCACGCGTTTGAGTTCAAGGGACGAGCATTTGTAACTCAATTAACGATTTACATGCGCATGGATCATTGCGTTCCAGGATCAACTCCTCATTCCGCATCCTTCAGCTCCTGTACGCAAGTGCAAGCAACAGCAAATAATCAAAAACCTCAAGAAATAGTAATCCTCAAGTTTCAAAAGTTGTGAAATAATGGGGATAGAAGCCTTCTTGGCCCAATTAGGAAATCCTGACACCATGATTTCATTCTGACACAGAGTGAAGGCCAAGAATCTTATTTCACTACAGCTTGAGAGAACAGCTCTAACTCGCTGGCTTTAACTTCTTCGTGGTCGAATCTCGGATTTTTATCCTTCTGAGTACAGCTTTCACTAGTCGCGATTGGTGTCTCTAAACTTGGCCTTCTTGTATGCAAGCTAATGCAAGCTACATTTCCTAGCTTAAATTAGGAGCCTAGAAGCCGAAATCGATAGGCTATCAAGTGTCTAATGCTTATAAAGCGCAGAGCTTCTGGTAGCAATTCTCATAAGTTTCCGGGGGATATACTTGTCTAATTAAAAGGCTTGATTGGTTGTTGATTTGAAATTGTAACCGTCATATCACATGTAGAGTAAATGATCTGTGCAAGTGGGTTCACATTTCTGCTATTGAAGAGGACCTTGGAAACCGAAGGCCACTTGTACTATAAGTACCTGTGTCGATGTTCCAATCAAATGTACGGGAGCGTTTGATTGTCCAAAGTTATTACTGATGTCCGAAAAGGGAGAGGAGTTTTAGATATAGCTCGGAAGCCGTCAACTTGCCACTGAAGCTCTCATGATTCAGTTATTCGTCAACTCCATTTTGCGGTATTGGTATTCTAGAAGCCGCCTTCCTAAGTAGCTGATATCTAGAAGTACGATTCGTTTTCGACCAGGAGCTTTGAAGTGAGTAGGGGGTGGAGCCTGAACTTGGAGGCCATAAGGCGGAGATTAAGCGAGCCAGTCTCTGGCCTGCGTTTTTAAGCGAGTGCCAAGAATCTAGAAACTTGACTTCCCAGGTCAAACGTTTCCAACACTATGATTGGTTTCCAGGTTTGAAGTTGAAGGCTTAGTATCTTCTTATTGATGCCCATCTGGATACCCAACTTCAACAGCAAAGAAAGTTCGACTTACAGGCGTGAGCCCAACGTGGCTTGTAACAAGGACTGTTGTTATTAGAACAATTAAGGTTAAGTGCGGCTCTACAGGAATTTCCGCAAAATGTTAACATCATATCGTTATATCATGAAAATCACATCAACCGAGCACAAACATGCCTCTGGATATTCGAGGTGCACAAATATGGATGATGCATTGTGAAATTAACCTGAATATTTCAAGTAAAGCAACTCAGTCAGTAGACCATACAGCGTCTTTGCACCAATTTACTTCTACAGCATTCCCTACCACCATATCCACCTCCACTCAACCCATCTTTGCTCCGATTCGTTGAGCGATTAGGAATAGTATCATCCAAGATACCAAACCTATCGCAAGTTCCTCTCACAGAGGAGGAAATCTAGCGCCTACTACTTGGTGGCCGTCTCCGTGGAGGAGCACCTTCATGGAAGTTTTCATCTTCATCATAGCGCCCGTGATAGCATCCGCCCTGTAGGTGATTCTGATTACTTCTTGGGGTGGTGGTGGGGCATCATTTGGCCAGCTCAAGAACGCTCCGATACCGATAGGGGCAATAGCTCACAGCCGACTCATCTCGTCGTCCAGGGCCCGGATTGCCTAGGGTCAGAGACCACAAAAACATAGAACCAACTCTCATTCCGGTCTCTGACATCGTCTCTATACTCACGATGAAACGTATCCAATCCGTCCCTCCTTCTTAATTTTAGAAAGAAGTTCTTCACACTTTGTCGTCCGGCGGGGATGAATGTCTTGATCAGCTTGACAAATACCCCAATAGGCCTTCCTCTGGCATCAATAGGAGTTCGCAAGACACGCACTCGTCCATGATCTTTGATGTCGAAGGTATCACCTTCCCTTAGGCGCCTGGATATCTGCCGTTCAGAGAGGCAGCCCGGGCTATTTTGAAGTCCTGCTGGGAGACGTGCTTCTGGATTGATGACTAGCGTAGTCTCGAAGACTGTTGGCTTCCCAATAGGCACTTCCGGACGATGGTGCGTTACTGCTGTGGCGCATTCTAAGCAGGTCTGACTGACGATGGCGAGAGAGCAGGTTGTCAGGGTATCAGTGAGAAGGCCTGCCCATTCATGATCTGACACCCTGAAGGAAATGATATAAGCCCTCCCATTCCAGGCCCAGAGAGCCCGTAGATGACCGCTCTTGACTCGAGTCTCAGCCAGCGCAGCCATCGAGAGCTTCAGCGCTGCGTCGTAATTCTTCTTCTGATCGTCTGATCCGTCTCGGTACAGATCGTCGACAGCTAACCCGCTATCAGTCTTCTGTAGAGCACGGAAGTACTTGGATTTATCTGAAGATGACCATTGAACCCGACGATATAAATACTCTTGCATGGTTTGAGAACCTAACACCTTGGAAAGAGGGGTTCTCCTGGCGTGTCCAGTACAAGCGGAAATCTCTACTCCGCAGTACTCGTCGAGATAATCAAGTACCACATCGCGCGGATCTGCGACCATAGCTGTGCATAATCGGTCTCTTAATGACTTTGGGGGTTTCTTGGTGATAGTCGTGCCAACAGTAGCTGTAAATTGAATGGGTAACAAAGAGGACGAGCTGACGGCCGCCGAGACGTTGACCGGACCGAGTGCCCAACTGCCATGATTAAGTCCAAGATCTTTGAGAGCCATTCTTCGAGACATTACGCTAAAGAGATTCTGTTTGCTTGGTTGGCAAGAAGGGTTCTCTATCAATGTAGGATGTGCGCCTATGAGGAGACGCTCGACTCTCCCGTGGATCGTCTGTGACAAAATGCTGTTAATATCATAGTTGTCCTTGGTCCAGTGGCAATGCACCTCATTCGGCAATAAGGCAGGTTGGCCTGGCGTACGACGCCAGGGAATGATAAATCCTGGGCTGACCATGTATCGTAAAGTGGTTCGAGGATTAAGAGGTGATATACTCCTCCACATGGGTCCCCATACGTTCGCAAATTCATCAGGCGTAGTTGACAAATATAGAGGTTTATTAGGGGAAAAGCCCGAGTAATCAGTGTCGGTACTAGAAAAGACCCACACCGGTCTCTCTTGGAGAAATCCTTCTAAGCACTGGAAAGTCCGAAGTTGAAGGTCGATTGTTGCCCCATCAGCGCTACATGGTATTCGGTAATGGCCTGTGGCAGAGATCCTCTCAAAGTAGACTTCATCAAAAGGCTCCAGATGCGCACCACAGAACGAAATCGTTGCAATATCGAGCAAATATCCTATAGCTCTGGTTGCATACATGATCGCAGAAAGAATGCCTTCTCTAGATCGAACGTAGGAGTACCATATATGCCCATCTGAATAGCGGCCGTATGAATCCTGAAAAGCGGGTATATCTAGACCAGTGGCCATGAAGAAGTCGTGGCAATTACGAAGAAAAGTACGAGCTTCATGCAATGAGAGGTGACCTTCACTGAGGAGGAGGTTGGCAATTTTGTCGGAAAATACCGTGACACTTCTCAGAGAAATACCAACAAGGCGAGCCACATTTGGCCTCTGCTTTTCAAGGACCATAATATTAAAGGTTTCCGAGAAGTAGTTGGCTTTTTTCATCCTCTCCAGATTCAAAACGACTTTATAGACAACCCGGTGGGCATCTGCGACGTGGATGAAGAATCTATTAAGTTGAAACGCCTCCATGTGCCGAGGGAAATCGCGGAAACTTGAATGATCGAGTACTTGAGCTTCCAGTATCTCGAGCTTAGCTTGCCACTCTACGGGTTTCAAGATTTCATCGTGAGCCTTAAACTTGACGGGCTGTTTCCAGTGCAGGACGTACGTTCCTGTATTCGAACTTAGCGTGTAGCACGGCTCGCGTGTGTATGTTTCTCTTACCCGAATCATATATCTGACTATTTACTTGCTCTTCGCTCTTGATTCGAAGTTGCCCTCCCTCATATGAAGGTCGTTCGTACAAATGTCGTTCAAAAGAAGTACCGTCGAACGAGGGTATTTCGTACGAAGGACCCCGAAACGAGGGCCGTTCATATAGAGGCTCCTCATATGATGACTCCCCGAATAAACGCCCACGAGATCTGGACCGTGAGAGTCTTATGGATGGAAGCTCATCATATAGTCCATATTCGTGTGGCAATTCTTCTCGGCTATGGCTGATATTGCGAGCGGTGTGGGGTTGATAATCGAACTCCTCTCTCACAATGTCATCATAGAGGTTTTCTACAATGACAGGGCCTCGACTTCTGCTGCGGCCTCTGCTACCTATGAAGTTACGGGCCTCCACCCCCAAATTCGGCGTAGAGACATTCCTTCTCATTCTTGAAGAATAATTCTACACCAACAAAGATTAGAATATAAGACCACGTGAGAAGAAATTGATTCAGCCTTACTGGTCGTCGTTCGCCGTATATTTCCAAATCGGTCTCATATCCAGAGAAGTCCTTAAGATCATCATCGCCATCGCTGAATGGAAGCTCGGGCTCCGAATAGTAGTTGAACCTCTCATCTTCCATCCTTCTTTTCTCATCTCTGGCATATGTTCGTTCATAGGGGCGAAATCGTTCTGCCCTCTCCCGTTCAAACATGGGCGGCTGCGATCTCGATCGCACCCGATGGTAGCGCTCAGCGTCGACGAACCTGCGGTGTTCCATAGCGAAGAATCTTTCTCTGAGCTCATTACCAGGACCTGAGCTGCTTCCGACAAAATGAGAGGCTTTTGAGGACAGCAAATTTTGAAGCTTTCCGAACAACTTTTTCGCAAGGCTCCGATATGAAATGAATTGGAGCTGATGATCTCCGGCGCTTAAAATTGGAAAGGCGCTGCAGTGTAAGGTTACAACATCGTGACGAATCGCGGAGGCTCTCAAGCATCCAATGATCGAAATATGGCAAGGCTCGGCGACACCGATTATGCAGCCACTTCAGCCCCCAATTGAGTCTGAGGACATATTCCAGCCTCAAAAACAGGGCATAACTCGCGAGACATAATGTGCAAATGACCGCTGTTGATAACGTTCTGTTCGGTATTTGCGAACATTTTCAAGTCGGGCGTGAATTGTAGAGGGGAAAGCAAAGCTCGCAAGAATGGAGGCAAGGAAAATAGCGATTATAGCTGTTCTGAATTGAACACCCCGCTCATAAGGCTGCGTGCGCCCTTGATTTTTCGAAATTGACAAGACACGCTGACTCAAATCAGACCTATCCCTCATTCTAAGACGATGGAAAAAGCTGGCCTCGTACTCTAGTTTCGCCTGATACCCAGTCAACTTTAGTCGTAAGTCGTATTGGGAGGCCGTGTATTCGCTACGTATAGAATGTACTAAATTGATCTTCTTATTTTCCATGTTTCAATCGTCAAAGACGCTCTGGTGACAAGCAAGTGGAATTCATGAAAGAATGTGGGGTGAAATTTCTCAAGTGCGGGGTTTTGCTTGTGCGCAACCAAATTTGCAATCGCTCCTCCACATATTCCAATGCTATAGAGAAAGTTGGAGGCCGAGTCGACAATTAGTTGCGCGCGCGAGCAAATTATCCAGAGCTACGATTGGCTCGCTCAGAATCCTAAGTGTTCGAAATCCAGAAACCTCCTTCGCCCAGCCAGCGATATTAGAGGCTGTGATTAGATATGCAAGCGAGCCAGCCCCATTCTCACCTTGCAGCAGCAGTCAACATGAGTGATTTGCAAGGCAGATTTTCCTTGTGCATGTGGTTCTTGTTAGCAGGCAAATATTTTCGCAGGCTTGATATTTTCCCACAGCCCGGCTTCATGCTAGAGTCCGCCCCCAAAACATCCTTTCGTTCGACTTTGGAAGATTTCCTGCTTTCCCTTGGCATTAAATTTCTTGGGTTCTGCAATTGCGAAAACAGCGAATTTCTGAGGCTGCTATCTGAACTCGATTTTGTAGTATAGGAGACCAAATGAGATGGAACATTGCTCACGGCCTTGGCCCATTCGCCAAAAGCCCAGGCGGAAATCCAGCGACCTCTTCGTGGAGAAAACCAAAGGGGGAGATGCGATGAACCCCCCACCGCAAGACACCCCCACATTCACCAGCAAATCATTGACTATACCAATGTATTAGGACTCAATCGTTGAGTTAAACCACGTGTGCGGCTTGGTGTGCATATGCCGGATGCTTGTTCAAAACATTGATTCGGTGAAAAGGGCAGTTTGGAGGCCAAAACTTTAAGCGAAGATTTCGAGTTGAGATTAGCGAGTGTCTGATTCTCATAATAACAGTTTGTAGTGTTGAGAAAACGAAGATATATGATTGGAGCTTTTAAGATTGTACACGTGACTTCTACACACCTCTCCTCCTCCGCTCCTTATCGTCAGTATCCAAGATTCAGTTGCAGCAAAATGGAAGAAGAGCTCATAGTGTTTAAAGGATGATGAGAAATTGGCGTTCTAAATGGAAGAAAAGTTGATGCTTCTGGATGAACTCCTTAGTCATAGTTTGGAGGCTAAAGTCTGATTGAGATCAGACACCCTGCCCTTCCCTTGATTTGCCAGCTCGATTTTGGAGATGCGCAAAATTCGAGAAACATGCGTTCACAGTGAAAGGAAATGGAGAATAGTAATTGGCGAGAGGAAGAAGCCGCAAGTAGGCTGAGTTTGCCTCGTGACAACCTATCGCCCATTGCCATAAGTCGCCTAATAAGCTAGAGGCTAAGTCCTGAAACACAGCCCACTCGAAACGATAAATAGAAGTTCAATTCTCGCAAACATGACTTACCAGATGAGAGAAGAAGGGAGATTTGAATGGACCTGCCCTGATATATTTATTTCACGTGACGACCTCATACATTGGTTGAAGGACGACACTTACCTTTGCAGTGAGGAATACGCTTGAAGTTGAAGCACCAAAGTGTGAGAAAGTTATGAACTGGAAAGTGCAAATCGGTCCTAAAACGAGGAAGAAAAGGAATGCATAGCCAAAAGAGGAAATTATAAAGTTGCGATTGGAGGCGGAGCGGCATTTCACAAGGCGAAAAATATTCTCGGCGCTGATTTGCTCAGGGCCCACTTTTCGGTGTTGAAAATCTACCAACCTTCTTCTCCCATCATGGCAAATGCCAAGTTATGATTGGCCTCTCATTTAAGGAGGGTGTGGCGGAAGTTGTGCGGGGAAAAGGGGGTTTTGGAGGCCGGTGCATCGAGTTCTGTTTTTTTTGATTCGCCGAGGCCCACTTTTCGGCATTAAAATACCATCAAGCTCCTTCATCCATCAAAGCAAAAGCACAGATCCGATTGGATAGCTCGCCCGTCCTTTCGGAAGTTGGAGACCAAGAAATTTTTGACCAGGATCTTGGTGAACAAATCGGGTGACCCTCTCATTGTCAAACCCACACCGAAAAGTGTGAAATTCAGAAACTTGCCCCCCGGAGTAACGGAAATGCGGAGTTGTGATTGGCGTGAGAAGTGACGCGTGATGAGGCTGAGCCTTTGTTCCGGTTGGCCTTGAGATTCGATCATTCGAACCCAAAGTATGAGTTCGAAAACTGGCATAGGAAAAGTGTGGTTCACATGAGAGCGTTTCTCGAGCTGAAAGCTTGAATAAAATCAATAGCTGCGAGCGTTCCATCGTCTCAGCTTTGAGGGGACATTATCACGTGCCAGGAGGCTTCGAACTTCAATCATCCTCCACCTCTCAATCACCGTTTACTCAACCGTACAGCTGCTGCAGTGAGCGATGATTTCAAGCATCTAAAGCAACAAGCAAAGACTGGAAACACATGCCTGCAAGGTGATAAACACGCGTAGAAACTCAACATCCCCGAAACCTGAAGGAAATCATGAAGCCATTCGCAGAGTTGAAGGCCGACTATTTTGTGCACATATTGACGCGCTTCTCTAATTCGTTCGAGACCCACCTTACGGTGTATGAAATCCAGAAACCTCCTTCGCCCACCAAAGTAAAGTCAGACCAATGATTCACTACCCGTCCTCCCGTTGCGAAGGCCAAATCTTTTCAAAGCTGAGGCTCAACTTTGCTTATCATCCTTGTCAACGTTAAGCGAGTGTTTGAAATCCGTGAAAGCAGCTTGCTCCCTTCAAGGCAGTGAGGTTTGTAATTGGATGACACAACTTGGAGGAGAGCTTATCACGTGTCGACCTTTTACAATCTGCTCGGCCATTTGGAAGTACTTGTGGGGGAAAGAACTAACCAAAATCCGAAGTAACGACGAGATTCACGTCAAGTCTTATCAAGGCTGAACAAGTTTTCAAAAGATCGATGGCCGAAAAAGGAAATCACGAAGCCCCAATATTGAGGCTGAAAAGTTGGAGGCCAAAACATTTCTGGCCTTTATACCTTTACTCGCCAGGTTCCACTTTTCGGTGTCGAGAATTCCTCAACCTCCTTCTCCCAATATAGCAAATCCAGAGCTGTGATTGACGGCCTAAGTAAGGCGAACAAATGAGCTTCTCAGGAAGTGAGCTGCTTGCCTTGCAGATCGGCACCAATCAACAAGGATGAAAGACCGAAAATGTAAGCTGCATAGTTTGGAGGCCAAACCAACTCGAATCTGCTGCTCGCAGATACGTGGAACAAATTGATTCGCCATCTCGGTTTTCGAGGTGACGGAATTCCAGAAACCGTCTTCGTCTATTGATAGGAAAGTAGAGCTATAATTGGCTAGAAAACAGGACGGCCGAGTCTAAGGCGCTGAGCCTAGGTTACATGCATAGATTTGGAGGCCAGGAACGCCTTGTATCGTGCATAAAGTATTATTTTTCCATTCGCTGATTTGATTTCCTAAGTGTCGAAAATCCAGCAACCTCTTTCACCCAGTATAGTAAAGGCAGAGATTTGATTGGCGAAAAAAGAAGTATAGAAAAGTCGATTTCAAGCCTAATTTGGAGGTCGAGATTATATCAGAACCTCATAGAGGAGTGCGTGAAACTCCCAAAGAGAGGCTTGTGATTGGATGACACAACTTTGGCCGAAAAAGGAAATCACGAAGCTCCAACACTGAGGCGAAAAGTTGGAGGCCAAAACAGCTCTGTTTCTACATGTAATAGTGGGGATTTTGAATAGCCCTTATTCGCTAGGTCCCACTTTTCGATATCGAGAATCCAGCAATCTCCTTCACCTAGTATAGCAAACCCAGAGCTGTGATTGGCGGCCTAAGTAAGGCGAACGGAGGCTGAGGTTCTACAGTGAGGCTACTTGCCCTGCGGATTAATACACATTGGCAAGCAAGATGACTACCCAAAAAGGCCGAAATCGCACAGTTTGGAGGCCAAAACGAACTTGTATCTCCGTGCCACGTAAATGAATAACCAGATCTAACTCGCCATCTCAAATCCTTGTCGGTGTCGAACTTCCAGAAACCACCTTGACCTATTAGAGCAAAAGCAGAGCCATAATTGGCCAAGGGAAAACAAGGATAACACCGCAGACGTTGAAGGGCAAATCAACTCGTATCTTAGAACCACGTTTATAATAACTGGCTGGAAGTATCGAAGCAAAAGCAGAGCTATAATTGGCTAGAGCACAGGATGGCTGGGGCTGAGGGGCTGAGCCTAGCTTACATGTATAGATTTGGAGGCCAAAACGTTCTTACTGCTATTGAACGAGTTAGACACGTGTTCGTTTCGAAGTGTCGAAAATCCAGCAACCTCCTTCACCCAGTACAGCAAAAGTAGAGATTTGATTGGCGAAAGAAGAAGTATAGAAAAGTTGATTTCAAGCCCAATTTGGAGGCCGAGATTATGTCAGAAGCTTATAGAGAAGTGCGTGAAACTCTCAAAGACACCTTGTGATCTTAGAGCAAGGCGATATTTGGGATTCGACGATACTTTCAATACTTTGAGGGGACCCTATCACGTGCTGACTGTTTTCAACACTATTTGCTCATTCAAAAGTATTTGGGCAAGGGAAAATATAATGTATCGAGGATCATCTAGAGTAGCAAAAAGAACCACGTATTAACTCCAATCTTTGAAGCTAGAAACAGCCTCGAAGAATCGATGGCCGAAAGAGGAAATCATAAAACCACGATAGGAAGAAAATTTGGAGGCCAGGCCAGGGGGATAGCGAGAGGAGCCCAAATAGTTCTCATTCGCCAAGGCCCACTTTTCGGAGTCCAAAATCCAGGAACTACTTTTGTAGGAGAAGACAAAAGAAGACTTGTGATTGGTAAGAGAAGTGAGGCGGAAGGACAGGGCTGTGCATCTGAAGGTGGAGATTTGGAGGCCCCATTACAAAGGATAGTGAGGCTGTCTAGCGAGTGTGCGATTTTCAAGAAGGCAGCTTGCCGGATGTGAGAGAAGGAGGGGTGTGATTGGATGATACCGCTGAAGCACTGTGGAAACCGAAAGCGAGAACGAGAGATGATAGGAAAGAAGCAGCATTGATGATTCGAAAGAAGGATCGGATAACGAAATATTATGTGCTGTGAATGGTGGTGGCGGGAAAGGCGTAGAATATCATGCAAGATTACTACCCGCAAGCCAGCTGCACAGGCCACTCCAGATCCAGACCACTAGTCCTTCACTCACACATACCTGTTCTCAATATCACCCCTGCTTAGAAATGGATTGTGATGGGATGACTGCGGCAAGGGGATTGCATCAACATCAACATTAACTTCATAGCGAAATGAAGGAGGAGATGATATATATATATCAAAGTGCAGCAAAAATTCTTCAAGTCCCTCGCTCGGCATTGAAAACATACAGACTTGTGAAAGTCTAGAGCGAAGACCCTAAACCCTTCATACCTCATACGGTATATGCAGTGAAACTCGTTCACCCCTCAATGGCATGCAAGGCAAAGTACCTGTAGGATAATTACCATCGTCTGCGGGGTATTCTCCGAAATATGCGAGTAGAGGATACAGATCAACGTCTACCCCGACGGTGTAGCGACTTCCTCGAATCTCTAGCTCGGCATAGCAAAAAATTCAGGGTTGAAAAGGTCTAGAGCCGAAGACCCTGAACCCTTAATACCTCATAAGCACAGTCAGAGCATGCAAGCAAGAAGGGAACGGAAACCGTCAACGGCTGCTCGTCATCGTCAATCAACCCATTGCGCGTAAACCTTACAGACCGTTCCTCAACATGCAGGAATGACAACGGCGCCTTGTCAACCATCAACCACTGACTACAGTGGCATCAACCCAGACGAGACCTTGGAAGTACAAGCAAGGCAGAACGACAACGCGGGGTATGCGGTACGTACCTCCCTTGCAGAAACCGGCATGCGTGTTGACGTTTCGTCCATCACAACCAGGATCATCGATCGGGGTCTAGAACGCTCAGATCAAGTTTGATCAACATCAACATCAAATCTCTTAACACGATGATGCGGTATGCGAATGTGTAAAAGATGGTATTTTGAACAATTGCGTAGATGTGCAACAAATAATGAAAGAACAAGTACGTACACATACATCACAAGCTCGATACTTAAGAATCCCGAATAATAATGACTGGACGCGAAAATGACAGCGCTGATCGCATCAACTTCGAAATTGGAGATCTAGACTATTACAACCTTGGGGGTGTGGGGGGGTTATCTCAAGACCCTGACTGAGTGAGACCCTCGAGGGTCTCTTTCGCAAAGTAGCCGAGCAACAAATTCGAAAACGAAAACGGAGACAAAAATCTTAATTTTATTTTTATTTTTTCCCCCCAAAGACGCACAGATCGTGGACCCGTCAACCTCCTTTCGCAGCGCAAGCGTTACGCTAATCAGGGTTCTCCTCGGTTCCTCCTCACCTTATCACGTTATCGCGGGTACGATTTAGCGCTTGGAGGCACTGGGTCTAGACCGTCACGAAGACCGTCGCGATGATGGAGGCCTAGGAGAGGTGTTGCTCGGATCAGAGCCGAAGTTGTCGGATGATAGAAAGCTTAATCGGGTTTGCGCTTTGTTCGGGATTTGAATTGAATTTGAAGGTGGAAGAAGGAAGCTGAGTCATGATGCGACGAGTTGTGGGGTGTTAATGGCACTCGCCGGAGCTGGATTTGTGCATGAGATTCAGGACAGGAAAGAGAGTGACGGTAATGATGCAGGTGGATGCGACAAAGGAAGCAGTGGCTTGAATTGGGCATTTATGCAGTCACGTCAAAGAAGGAATAAAAATGTTCAAGTTGTAGTTGCATTATTCGGGAGTAGACCAGCTGACTCCGCTCATCCTCGGTTCCCCTTCCATCAATCTCTCTCATCTCATCTAAGGTTCAATGACTCTCCCAGCCACGATATCATACATGATCTTCGGACCATTAAAGCAAGGAAATTATACCGCTGCGCTGAAAACAAATGCTCGCTCGCTGAAAGGATTCGCTGCATTTAATTCGTGATGATACATCGCATATGAAACATAAAAATAGAAATGGAAATGGAAATCCCCAAGCCATGATCGTCGCCGTCGTCATTGAAGAGAAGAATAGGAAGGTCCATCCAAATCCAATCCCACCCAGCTCCAACCCCGTAAACGCACACAGCCTCCACGATATGTGAGACAGCATCGCATCTCTCTGCAGCGACAAGAATAGCATGCATCTCTCCTGAACATCATTGCAGATACGTATAATTCCCGACTCGCCGCCAACTCCTCACCTGCAGCGGAGCAACTCGGACAGAACGAAACCAAGGCAAGCATCAACTGCCTCGGTTTCATTCAGGTGCAGGTCCAATCGTGAACGGTGGGAATGTGTACAATGACGTCATCCTAGACTTGCACCTAGACAAGTGTTTTGTTCGAAGGCCTTGGAGAATTCCGCGAATGAGGGGTGGTTGTGGCGGGCTGTGGGTTGTGGGTTTCTGCAAGAGGGCGGGGTGGCCGAGCATGCAGCTGACGCGGAAGTGTGTGCCGAATCAAATGGCAATCAGGCTGGATTGGAAGATTGGATGTAGAAGGACCAATGGAGAAGGGGTGTGAGGGTAAACTCGGTATCGTGAATGTGATCGCGGTCTTTTGGGGGATGGGATTTGGGTGAGTTGTGATGCGTTTTGTGGTGAGGGTATCGTCGAAATCGCTCTTGTATTGCGAGAATATCGGTAAGGTGCCTAGCTCTATCCTTCTTCTCCGTGTACTCGTATTTCGAAGTTCGTGGTGATGAGGAGTCGTTCATTTGTAGCCAACCATGCGAGCGCAGCGATCGCAATAGTAGAGGTTATGTCCAAACTTTACCATGCCACTTGCGCTCGCATCTTCACCTCCCCTCGATGTGACAATCGTCTCGACACATTTTGCGCACCGCGAACATCGCAGGATCTCAACTCGTGGTTGCTGTGTCGAATCCATACTGTATCGCTGACGTTCGTTGTAGGAAGAGGAGTACGAGGATGATGAGGACGAGGAGGAAGAGTCGGAGGATGTGGATGTGCGAGAGTGGTAGCCTTGGGTGGTTGTTGGTTGTGGTCTGTGAGGAGATGGTGATGAGGAGCGAGAGCTATATGCAGCCTCTGTTTGCAGCTGGAAGAATCTTGAAGACATTTATTCTTTTTTTTTGATGTGGTGATGAACGTCGTGTTGTTGAAGTGGCAGTGGCAGTGCCAGTGCCAGTGCCAGGGGCAGGTGTTGATGAGTATTAAATCCCGGCGATAGGCGTTCAGGTGGATGTTCTTGAGAGATAGGACAGAATTCCTGAAATGGCCTGTGTCTGTTTCAAATGGGCGTACAAGTGATCCAAGGCGGGTGTGCAGTTGGGTACGGCGCGTTCACCGGGGAAGATCAGGCGGTAATATGTGTAGGGTTCGATGTCCAAATAAAATCCGATCTCGAGCCCAGTGCAGCGGATCAGGCAGTGCGAACCGCTGATCTTGGCTGGAAGGGGCCTTAGGTATGTAGGATGAGGTCTGCGGAAGCCTGTCAAGCTGGGACTGGCAATCGAGGAATCGAGGCTAGAAGAAGGCGAGATGCAGCAGTCCAGTCGAGTCGAGCGGATGAGGAGTGACGGACGGAAATAAATGCAATGCAAGTTGGCCCTGATTCTGGATGGGACGGTGATGAGGGGTTGCGGATTGTGAGCTGTGCGTGAGTTGTGCGTGAGCTGTGTTCCTCGTATGATGGCGGGGCGCAGCAAGAGACGTAACCGTATGTTGTGATACTGAAGCGGGGTCCTTTCGGATGCTGATATCGACACTTCAACTAGAAGAATCCTTCTCGAGGGAATCCACGACCATATATCTTACGTCCTCTGACTCCAACTCCGACCACCTGATTGTGGGTTTCGCATACAGTAAGGTGAGGATTACTCAGGCCGCGCATCCATCTTTAGGTTGCGCTCAAAACTCTGCTTCTGCATCGGGCCTCGGAACACTCGCACACGCCACGAGATCCCCCCATGCCCGAACTGCACCGTCTTATTTTCAATCCGGTATCTCCTGCTACCCAATGAAAAATGCAGCTGCCCGATATTAAATGCTATTCTCCATTAATTTGGCACGTTTTGAGTCTAGGCACTGGGCAGCCGCCAAGAGCTGTCGAATAAATTGCCTTTCACCTAACCACCTTCGCTGCGCACTTCGTGACCTGTGCATGCCTCAGCGTAAAGATCCGATCAAAGGCTGCAGTTTCGATTGGCCTAGCGACTCTCCCAGGGTAAACACTGTTCATCGTACGCGTTAACGGCCACTTATCTTCGTTGCCTCGAACTCTATTCTGTCTTTGCGGAACTCGGCAAACCTTTTTCGTTTTCGTTTTCGTGATCATGAGGATCGTGAACCCCTCCTGCTTTACTTAGGTGGGTGTTTTTATGTCACGCTCACCCGTGTTTCAGATCCTCGATCTCGGCGTGAGATGCGAGATCTTGTTGATGGAAAGGGGAAATATCAACACATCGTGGTGTTTTGCTGTGATCGTGTGCGAGGCCGCCTCTCAATGTTGCAATCGTAATTCATACTGTACTACGTTGTATGCTGCGGCCCCGTTGCTGTGCAGATGGGATGATACGATTGTTTTCATCGCTGCCTTTCGTAGCCTCCACCTTGCGACGACGCACAGTAAGCCACGAACTCCTCCCAAGCCCAAACCGTTGCTCGTGCATTTGAAGCCCCGAAGCCTCCGCTGCAAGACACATATTTCCATTCCCGCAGAAGAAATGGACAGTCATCAGCCCAAGGAACGATCCCGCCAATGCCGAGTGAGGTTGGGATTGTGCTCGGTGATAGGTTGGGCTTGAAGAATACCCCTTTTGGGGCTGGGTCGCAGGAACGGCGTACTCGGCATCAAGATTTCGTACCCGGCCGGACACAATCACTCGGCGATGAGTATTCCGAGATGTTTGTTTCCTTCTCTGATATACGAGCTGCAAGTCAGATAGATGTCTCATATCTATTTTCAAAACAACTTCATTTTCGTTTCTATTTTTCCTTATTTTTCATCCTCATCAGAATATACAAATTTATGTTCACATTCCTCGGCCCTGCACATCCGAAGCCCTAAAGCCACAAGAAGCAGCCACTCCCATCGCAATTGAGACCCTTCTGCAAGCCACGAATCTATTCATGTCCAGACTTCTTTCCCATGCTTTGCCAATTCACTTTTTTCCCTCTAGATTCAGAAACAAAGTTTTTTTTGACCGAAGAAGCTGAGGATGTGATGAGTTCGGTCAAAGTCACATTTGATGTGATGCTTAAGGTTTCCGTACGAGCACACAAAATTAACTTCAGGCACGGATCAATTTTCTTTCGGTGCTCGCTCGTGCCTGAACCAAAGCATTTACCTTCGTCACAATTCTCATGTCAATGCTTTCTCACTTGTCATTCGCGAGCTCGATTGAGTCGATTGTCGGATGACAGGCGGAGTTTTTCTTGGCCTGGAGAAGTCTGGACTCTGGATCGCGCTTCGACTCGAGTTTCCCGTTCACTTGGTTTGCCACTGGGCAAGAAAATATGCTCGGATCCAAGCGCTTCGCCCCGATTCCGAGAGGGTTAAGGGCTTGGCTTTGAATAATGCCTAGAGCTTCCTTTGCGAAGCCTCGATCTCGGCCCTTGGCCCTTCTTCAAACGTCCTTCGGATTTTTTGTTCTCGTCGCCAAGGGCACAAGGAACTCCGCCTCTTTGAGAGGAATTCCACTCCGCAACTCAAGAGTCCCAAGAGATGCCATGGCCTTGATCGTATGATTTCCAGTTCTTGTGTTGAGAGGTTGGTCCTGGCGTTCTGCCTATTCCCTAAATTCTCCATGTATTTTTCTCGTCGGCAGTTTCCCTTTTCTTCTTCCGATCTCTTCAAAATTCGTCTCCTAGCTTCACTGCCTCGGGAACGCTCCCGCAAGTGCTCCGAAAGCTCTTCACATAGCTCCTCAAACATCGGATACAAAATTTCTCCATCCTCACCTTCCGCCGCCCTCGGCCGTGCTCCATCCCCTTCCCTCCCTACCTAGGTAGGTACAAAAAACGTGCACTCCAAGCTCCCTCCCAATAGTCCCAACAATCCAGTAACCACCAACCAGAAACCAAGAGAAGTTCTCCCCACCAATTGCTTTTATCTGGAGTCTTTCCACGCTTCTAGAATCATGGCTTCTGTGGGTGATCGTCATTGTGGAGACGTCGATGAGCCTCAACCGCAAAACCTCATCTTCGGAAGCCGGTTAACTTAGCTTTTCTTTAGTCGGAGATAGTGAGCGTACTACTTTTTTTACTTCCTTTGGTCTGGTCTGGGGAGGAGATACCTCGTGGTTTGCAAGGAAAATGGATCCAGGCGTCTGGTTTTCTCCAAAAAGTTAATTGCCATGGTCTTCACACCCTCTTCAACCGAGTTTCTGGAATTTTGGGAGAGTTGGGGATGCAGGAGAGAGTCATCTTTTCCAGAGAGGCCTCATAAAGCCTCATCTAGAGCTTGTGTCGGATTCCGAGGGGTCAGTCTTCTACCGCAGGGGCTTCGTCATTATCAGATGAGAGGGTAGTGGGTTGGGATGCAGAGTCCAGACTCCAGAACTCCAGGATTGGTTTTCGTCCCTTCGGAGTTAAGGCTTCATGACGAGGCAGTCACTCATACATTCCGGATGTTGAGTCAGGATTGATAATGTTGAATTTCTAAGATATCTGTATAGAATCGATCGAATGTGCCTTTACCGCATTCTGCTTCTGACCTCTTCCAGTGAAGCTGCAGACCAGTCATGCGTATCACCGAAGAAAAACCTCTCTACGAAGCTTCCTCATCACAAATCACTTTACTCTCCCACACATGACGATTTCAAGGGAACGTTGTCCCCTTCATCTCCTTCATGTCGGCTTTCTCCATCCCCGTCCCCTCCATCTCTGCTCCGCGATCTTCCCTAAACATCGATCTATAAATCACAAAATGATCTATCTCCAAACCCACCCTCTTCTCCATCAACACTCCTAGGTCCCAGGAGAAGTTCTCCAAGCCTCCCAGTGTTTTATTTCCTATGGACTACCCCTCGATAACCTTTCTCCGAAATCCCATCATCATATCTCCGAAATTCAACATCTTTGGGACCGAAAAGTTAAGCTCTCACCTAAATTCGGATTACCCCGTCGGTACAAGTGCCGAAATCAAACTACCGGCTCCTACCGAACTTCCCTGTCTCTTGGTCCGGGGAGCAACAAAAGCTTAGTGCAAGAGAAGCTTCATTACGGTGTAGCTACTAGCTAGAGGTGCAGCATCCGACGCTTATGGTAGGTCCAGGGGAAACTTGAGGAGGAGGTGAAAGCGGCGTTGGAGATGGATGGATTAGGAGGTATTAGCTACATTTTTCGAACAAGGAGATAGATGTTGGAGCTTGGATGTTTTGGGAAGTATCTCAAAAGCAGAGCAGAGCAGAGCAGGGCAGAGTTGTCTAGTAATGCTCCGAAAGCATGCAAGAGAGGGGGAGGAGAAACGTGCGTGTAACGTTCCTCGCATCTCAGAATTTTAGATATCAAATTTCGAGTGGGTCCGGTAGCTAGCTACGCTCCCTACTGGGATGGATGTACAGGGCTGAGAGGTGGGAAACGAGATGTAGTGATAGACGGCTAGAAGAATGACAGAAGGTTCTTTGCATTCCCGCGAACTGGGTTTCTGGCTTTGCGTCTTTGAGGCGGGAAGAAGGACCGAAGATGGCAGCGCTGGAGGGGAGGGAATAGCTTTTGGTGTCAAGGAAGAAGTCCGTCCTTCCCTTTGGACATCAAGATCAAGATGTTGTCTGTTGTCTTAGGCCAGGTTGTCATCTTCGTGTTAAACTCCTTCTCTTTTTTTCTCCCGAGTGGGATGAAGTCGCTTTTGCCTATCTTGGAGAAGTTCTTAGGCGATGTCTGTCGTTCACGCTGTATGCTAGCCATCCCCAAACTTCTCAATTAAGACATCATCTCTCCCTCCCTTCCCAAAGAGGAGTATCCTCCCCATCCCATCGTCGATCTTCAAAAGCTGGTCTTCGGCCCTCTTTCCCAAGGCTGCATCTCCTTTCCACACTGTTTGCATGTTTCTGCCAGCTGTCCCGCCTTCTAGAGCTTCTCCCGTCCTTCTCTGCATGTCTTAATCCATTCACTTACCTTTTCTCGTTCTTCTCTGCGTGCCTGCTGTGAGTTGGTCATGTTTCACATCTTCCTTCCTTACTAACCCACCACATCTTTTATGCACCTTGCTTACTGTCCTCGTACCCACCTTTTTTGAGTGCTGACAGCAAGCTCTTCTTTGGGAGCATGCGAGCGGGTATGCGTGTCAGCAGCCTCGATCTGGAAGATGGTAACACTGCAGAGGAGCGATGAGACTCCTGAGAGGTGGATCCCATGATGCTCGAAGGGAGTGGTGGAATCATATTTCCCGTCGGTACCTGAAATTTTGGCTGTCGTGGTGGATTGGATAGATGCAAGATGACGATGCAGCGGTGGTGAGCTCCGGATTTATTTGATAGAGTGGTGGGAGGCACCGCGCGAAGTTGATCGGAACAGCTGTTGTCGATTATGGCCCAGACATGTGGTTTGGAAAGTGGCTGATGTCGAAGGGACAACAGCTGTTGCGTGTTGTTGGGAACGTCACAACAGATGCCGATGGCCGTCCCTCAAACAACGTCCGAAAACGTCTTCACTATCGAGGAATCGAAGGACTAACCATGGACTCAACGGTATCGAGAGTCCAACACACTCCCCGTGCAGCACGCAACACGAAGACAAACGCAGGGAAGATAGCACTCACCGCAATCACAGTCACAAGCGGAAGACAGAAGCAAGCAAGTTTAACTCTCAATTCTCGACTCTGATGATCTGCTAGCTTGCGCAGAACTATCTTCTTTCTCCTCGGTATGTATTTGCATGTCAACAATCCAGACCCACGCTGGGACAAAATAATATCTATACAATAAGTTTTCACTCCACCATTCTCTCCATACCCTCGTCTGCATCTCAACCCCTGCATCTGCTCAATGCTGAAATCACTCTGGTATCATCCGATCCTATCAATTCACCCTCCCTATGCTCAACCTCACTATGCTCGCTCAAGCCCATGCACAACAACGAAGTCAATCCGCCACCCCAGACAAAACAACCACCATCAACAGCAACCATCCTCCAATCAAAGAAAATTAGCCTCCCGAAGAGACCTCGTAACTGGGGAATCAACCAATCCATCAATCCATCAGCAAATTCAAGATAACAAGGAAGGGAAGAGAGTCGTTATTCATGACCAGTGATTGAAAAAAAGAAACGAGAATGAGCAATGTATGTGCGTGTTGTTCGCAGCAAAAGTACAAGCAGAGAAAATGACCGATTCGCTCAACGCCAACTTCAGAATACACAAAGGAAATTCCGGTTTGGTGCTGTCCCAGAGCACTAAAATCACATAATAACACAGCAGCCGCATCCGCCTTTCTGCTTGGTATCTTCAGGTGGGTCAGGGACTCGAATCGGCGGCTTCGGACTCGGGAGAGGGCCGACTCCTTGTGGTGTGCCAGTTATCTTTGGCATGGTTGAGTAGCTGCCTTGTCCGCCTGCTGTACCAGGTCGACCTGTGCTCAGAGCAGGACTCTTGGGTCCGCGTAATGGCCATTCTGCGCCGTGCTCTTCTTCTGGCTGCTTTTCTTGGCTTTCGGTAGGTTGGATAGGAGGTTCGGGTGACCGAGGATATTCGTCATCGTTCAGAGGTCGGAAAGAAGTGTCGTATATGTTGCCGAATTTTCCCTCCTTTTCCCATTGCTCTTGTTGTAAACGTCTGGCTACTGTAGGTAGAAGCTGCTGATCTGGTGGAAGTCGAGGATCGGGTTTGTACATGGATGAGAGCCACGGCGGATCTCCCTCTGGAGACTTGCTTAAGCTATTGCTCTTTCCCAGCTCACCAGATCGAGTTGTTGGTCGTTGATTGCCAGAAGCATCGCGAGCTTGTCCCGATCGAGTCTTGGGTCTTTGTTGACCTGAAGGTCCCCGGGTACCGGGCGTCGATGCTTTTCGTGGGGTCTTCTTCGTAGGGGAATTTTCAGATCCTAGGCGCTTCGCTGGGGTAGGCGTTGCATTCGCGTCCTCGAGGACCTTGATACTCTGGCTTCTACCACGAGATTTGGGATATGTTATTGAATCGTCCTCTCCAATGTTTCCCCCGCTGAGCTTTCTCTTCATCGGCGTATCTCGCTCAAGGTGTTGGAGTGGTATAGGAAGTGGACTGGTCTTGAGGACTGGTATGCGTGATACACCCTTGACACCCCCGCTCACATCCCGGAACATGTCCCCTTGATCATCTGCAGCCTCCTCAGGAGTCCTCAGATCCCAAGCATTATTCTCCGGTGCTTCTTCCTCCTCCGTTGGGATCGATCCAACACGCTGGCGCTTTTGTGCCTGCTCACTCCGGACTCCATTACCCTGTTGGTCTCTGCTTTGTTCTCGCCGGCTCGATTTGCTAGGGGCTCGGTTTCGAGGAAGTATAATACCAGCGGCTTGGAGCTCTTGGCTCTCAATACGTGCGAGTTTGTCCCTGTGAATCCATCTTGAATGCTCTGGGTCATCCTCATCGTTGTATGCATCTCCGTTCATGATCTTCCGATCTCCATAATCAATGCTATTCAGTCCACTCCTATTCGTCCCGTAGAGATCTAGCAGACTGTCCGGTGCACTGCCAGTCTCGCTGATACTGCTATCCTTCCGATTCAACGCATTCACCCTCGCAGGAGCTAAGTATCCGGGATCTGTTGTTTGTGTAGGATTGTATGTGTTGCTTCGTTGCGAGAGGTTGGTGCGAGAATTAGAGTGGCTAAGTGAGTTGCCGTTCATGTGTGATAAGGGGGGTTTGTTGAATTCGTCTGTCTTCTGGGGAGAGGTCTGGAAACACTTTAGATCAGCTTCTGTTCACCATGAAGGCTTGGTAGGGCAAGGCTTGAGACCGACCTCTGTTTGTGCTGGTACAGAGTAATTCCACGAGTTTTGACCACCATGAGAACTGCTTGGAGGAGTCAAGGCAGTGGGGGCCTGCGGCGCGGAGACCGCAGCCATATCGCCCTCTGGAATCTCACAATCGATCTGTGAACGGAAGCGCTGAATGTCGGCAGAGCGTTTGACGTTGAAAGTTGTAAATCAGGAGGATCGTCTGCAACGAAGATCACCCGTGGCTTGGGCTAGTCAATTTGTTGATATTAATGTCTCTCGGTGTTGCTGAACAACAACAATAACAGAGCTAAAGTAGCCCACGTCAAGATGCAGACGCTTTTGCCTCCCACGATATCCTCGAAGCACAGGCCCTATTCGCAGGTCGACAAGAGGCAATTGAGAAGACGGCTTGAGGGCTGGGGAGTTAGTGTGTAAACGTGCGCTGAGCTACGCAGACGACGCGACCAGGCGGTCAATTGAAGGAATGTTGTTGCTGAGCGAAAAGGGAACGCGATGGTTGTCGAGGGGTAAGGTCGTCGTCAACCTTGAGATTGGGATGAGGGCGTAAGTGAGGGCGTTGGCGTTGGCGTTGGCGTTGGCTTTGTCATTTGTGTTTCCTTGTGATGCGAATTCGAAAGGAGAGCTTCCAAACTGGTCGTCGGCCAACGGAAACAATAAGCGACGGCTACACTAACAGATACGGTAGTAGGGCCGATGAGAGAAAAGGGGATCATTTAAACCCACGTCCCATCTGCAACTTCAGCATTTAACCAGATTGCATAGTTGGGATCTGATATACATTGATGGACTGCGAAATGCTGGCGGACGCATTGCGGACGACGTCAAGATCCTGAGAGTATCTCGAGGAGCATATTCAAGATCCAGGAAGGGCTGAATGTTGAGGTAGGGCAGGTAGGCAGCATTCGTCACTTCCTCTCGAGAGTCATTTATTTCAACTCCTCCTTCTCTTCTCCCTCCCTATCTTTGTTGTAGACTCTCCTCTGTAGCACCTGTTACAATGACTGAACAGCAGCCACAAATGCGCAAGACACGCTTCGTCTGCGTGTCTGATACCCATAATGCTTCTCCCTACGGAGCATTCAAGCTGCCAAAGGGAGATGTCCTAATACATGCGGGCGACATGACGAATCAAGGATCAATATCAGAACTGCGGAAGACGGTCAAGTGGTTGGAGGAGGCAGACTTCGAAGCCAAGATAGTGGTTGCCGGTATGCTCCTTGCAGGCCCAGCATAGAGTTCGGTCTGATAATGATAGGGAACCACGATATCACGCTCGACTCCGACTTCTACGCTCAGTATGGGTCTTACTTTCACAATCAGCACCCGCAGAATCCCATCGAATGTCAACAATTGCTTGAGAAATCGCCCTCAATCCTCTGGCTACGACACGAAGCCGCAACGATCAAGCTCGACTCACCTACTGGTCCGCGAACAGCCTTCAAGATCTTTGGTTCTCCGCTGTCCCCTGAGAACGGCATGTGGGCATTCAGATACACTACAGACGCGGCAACTCAAGTCTGGGACCAAATACCTCTTGACTCGGATATTGTTGTTACTCATACGCCTCCGAAATACCATTGCGACGAAACTGGGCAACGTCGAGCTGCTGGATGCGAGGGACTACGACAAGCTCTATGGCGAGTGCGTCCTCGATTAGCAATATGTGGGCATATTCACGAAGGCAGAGGTGCTGAGCGAGTTCGTTGGGATCTTGACTCGCTCAACTTGAAGTACAAAGAAGAGAGTATAGAACGATGGGAAGACCCTGGCCGAGACAGCAAGAAGATGTCACTCATAGACCTCACTATCAAGAAAGGGAAGCCTATCGATAATAACGGGTCCGCTGGAGATATTACTACAGATGCATCGATGCTAGATCTCACTACCTCGCAAGCGCCGGTTCTTCCCGGCAACGGCTCAAGCCCACAATCCACGGATATTGCAATATCACGTATCACTACGACGCTCCTCGCTGTCCCAGCAGAGAGTCTTCCCGCGGCTACTCGAGGTCAAGGTGGTTGCCCTCCATCGTTGAGGTGTGACTTGGAAGCCCTGTCTGGAAGACTTGGTCGTAGAGAGACTTGCATCGTCAATGCAGCGATCATGGCATCGAGCTGGCCTCATGGATCTGGTGGGAAGAGGTACAACAAGCCCATTGTGGTAGACATCGAACTGCCTGTATGGGAAGAATAAATGACCTTTATGAAACAGAGTTTCAGGTTCCACATATGTCAAAAGTGCGGTTGTGTCCGCTATTATCTGCTTTCTAGCACCCGTAAGTGCGAGGTCCAACACGCAATCCGGAGGGGGCGTTTTTTGGTTAGAGAGAATAGTGGCGACTTGTTTCCGCTTTTGGGAACCAACAGCGGCAGTAACCGTCGGCCCCGGAATTATTGAGCCTCTTGGACCCCGCTGTGTCCTTTGGCAGTTGGGAACCCTATTCAGATCCACGGTACGTAGGAGCCCTAGATTGTACCCCGTGTTCACTTTCAGGAAAATGCAATATAATCTCTTCATCCCAAGCCCGTCTTAAGACACCCAAGTTTACTATTGTCATTTCTCAAAAGAACTTTTCTTTTTCAAATTTGTATCAAACCTCGCGTATAATTCAAATTCCTCGACAATATGAGGATTCTCAATGAAGGGAAGAAGGCCTTTTTGCTACTGATGCTCGTCCTCTCTGGAGAAACGATCTTGGCTTTAGATCTGGCCCTCGATGATGCCTCTCTGCTAGCTCCGAGTCCATTAAATCCACGAGATGGTGCGGTAACCTGCATGAACGAGCCCAGTCTTACCGACGCCTCTGAAGATGACCTTGCCAGAGCCAACAGCTACTTCACGAGCTGGCTGAAAGGCCTTGCGGGTGATGCAGCACGCTTACAAGAGTACACCTCCAATGACCACACCTTCTTGTCATTCTTTGGCCACGAACATTGGGGCTCGAGCAATTTCGGGTGTAATCTCGAACATGGCTGCCACCAGGATCCAAAATGTTTCGAGGTGAAGGACTTCCAACTCCAACATCGCCGGGGCAGGTCAGACGAAGACATCGAAAGAGATACAAATATTATCTTCCTGGTCTATCTGCAGATATATGCACAGAACAACTTTTTCATGGCCCTCGTGGTGAGTTGTGCTTCTCCATAACGTCTATATTACCTACTAACTTCTCTTATAGGACGGCATGAAATCCGCTCGCGAAAGCGTTGGTTTGATAAGCGACAAACTCGCCGAAGACTTCACTCGTCAACCCGATTTGGCCGTTGGCGCCGCTTGTGAAATGTCTGGCCTCAGTAAAGACATCCTTAATACCATATTCATAATCTGGCTCCAAGATCAGCTCACCAAGGCCTCAATGAGTGCCGCTATGGTGGGTGGAGCCACTGACGCATTGTCGCTTGGTGCCACTGCCATGCCAGTGGCGCTAGTAAATTTCGCGGTGTTAGCAACCCAAGAGCGTATCAGAAATGTCCAAGCCTTAGAATCTATCTTTAATTCTATGAAGAAACTTCACGAGCTGAACTTTCAAAAGGAGCAAATAGAGGAAAAGAGGAAGATGCAGAAGAACCCGAACCAGCCATACATTGACCAAACATACGAAATGAACATGTGTAACGAAGCAAAACACGGAAACCGCAATTTTGCGAACTCGGCTTCGATGAAAAAGTTTGCCGAACATCAGTTCAGCAAATACCGCGATTACATCTCGATTACATGGGGCAATTTTATTCTCCCAAACATGACCGACCCCGATTCTATACGAGAAACAGCACTCTGGCTGGGGAGAAGCGGTCGGTTGATGGGGATGTGGGTGAGGGCGCGGGATGTTTTTAGTAGCAGCAATGCGTATGTATTTATGTGTGACTTTCACCTAGACAGATTCGCTGACACACAAGACAGAATCCTGGATAGAAGAATGCAGGACTACATGATGTCTGCCGCGTGGAGGGGTAGCCGCTGCTGGCTTGAATGCCAAGTTGGTGGAGATTTCCACACCACATGCAAAGGCTCAGACCATCGATTCTGCCCCAATGCAAATGAGATATGCCAAGCCCAATGTTGGACAACCTTTGAAACCGGCAACCACATTGTCCCATTGTACGGCTACGACAAAGTGGGCGACTGGCAAAATACTCTGCCTCAAGTTCTCAACTCGTCTCGCAACAGCTACTTCAAGCATGGAAACGCCATCGAGGCGCCTGGTTTCAAGGTCGATACGACAAACGTTACTATGCTTATGGAAGAATGCGACACAGATAGAGTCCAGTTACCGGTATGTCGAAGTCGAAACGCTGTCGTCGGACCAGTGGAATCTAAAAGCAAGAACTTCGCTTGTACGTGCGGAGATTGGATGTCGAACGAGACTGCTATAGTCATGGATACAATTCAGATGGGTTACCAGTCGCTTGACTTCACAAAGGGTTGGGCATCAGAGACATACTTACATACTTGCCCAGAGGCATGATTTAACCCTTGGAAACACCCCCGTTTCTATTGTTACATTTTTATTCTGACATTCGCGTGCAGGTCCTCAAGAACCTCCCGCCCCTCACACATTACCGCGGGTTTTGTGGCCTAGGCATCCGTGAAGGTGGCTACTCGGTTCTCTTCGGAAAGGACGACTACTGCGAACCTATATTCCATCATGTCCGAGACCAGCGCTGGACCGAGAAGGAGGCGAATATAAACTTCTGCATGCGGGATCATTGGGGGGATGCGGATGCAGTTCTTAACAAATATCCTGAATATAGGAGTAAATGCAAGGCTTTCATGAAGGATAAGGATAAGCACTGGTATCGCTGGGATAACAACAATCACTACGATTGAAGGAGGAGAAGGATGAATTGAGATCCAGCAAAAGTGGTCTTTAGCACACGTGCGACAGATCAGGGTTAGTGTTTGTATTGCGGCTGTGTTTGTTGACTTTTTGCTCAGGCGATGGGAATATGTCATTCAAAAAAGCTTTCATACCTTCGCCTGCCTCACCCGGCTTTCAAATCCTCGTCACTGCCTCTTTGCAGGCCTTCAAGTCATTAGGTCAGGGAAGCTGGCCCGACTTGGACGTTTATCCATCATTGCACCTTCCTCTTGACAGCGATTGGCGTACGCAGGCTATGACGGCTTTCGGGATATTGGGGGTTTTTTGGGGGGGTTTTTTTCGGTTTTGTTTTTCACTGTCAAGGAACTGCTTCTGGACTTTGGGCTCTCGGTGAGGTTTTGGGTCATCACAAACATCAAAGTTCAATCCAATCACCACTAACCTTGACCATTATTCTCCTCAGAACTTTCGCTATGCTCCTTAAACACTTCTGCCTTTGTATTCGAAGTTCCTCGTGTGTCGGCCCTCCGTCATGTGCGGAACGTCACTCAGTACTATGACGAAGGATGCCATTGTTCAACCAGCCTTATCACGATCGGTTTCGGCAAACCACGGCGGAGGGCGACCCCTGATGTCACGGCGTCCTTCATAGTGGGACACTAAGAAGCCGACCCTTTCTCCGGACTCTTTTCCACTTCTGGTGTGGCGAAGGACACTTGTGCTAGATGAAGTCAAGCTGGGAGACTGACAGCGGCAGCTAGGAGCTAGGGCCCGGGTTTGCCCAGCAGCTTGCTTTCGGACCTGAAGCTCAGAATGGTATTTTAACATCACGACTTTGCTGCGGGTCGATATACCAGAGGTGCCTATGTACTTTGAGGAAATATCTCGAACTGTGACGGCCATTACAGCCCAATTTGTCGTGCTTGATGCAACTTAGATCTTGCGGTCGGCTGGATGCGGACGAGACAACTCATCACCACTACATCCTAATTACATGCCGAGTATAATTGGAAACTATGGTCTCGGATATCCAAGGTCATCGGTGGGAGGGTCCTCTTTCCACTCCAAATCCACCTTTCCACAAAGATTTGATGTTCTTGACATTGTTCTCTTTTGTTACTGCCGTCCTTTGCTTGCTATTTCAACACCCAAACTACCAATTACTGACGGTCAGCCTAAGGACCCACCTGGGGAACTTATCAAATCATTAATCTCCTTATCCATGTCAAAGATCTGATAGCTGCCTCGATAATTTATTTGCCGTCAAAGTGGGCTCTCGGGCTTCTATTCTTTTGCTCCGCCTTTAACGTCGCATGGTCCTTTGCCCTGCATGGGAAGCGCACACTCACCGATGAGTGAGAGCGCTAACTAGTCGATCTACGATTATTGGAGTGCAATGATTATTTTGACTGGACTCCCGAAGATCGAAAGGATTCTTCTGGAGATGAGTTCATGACGTGGTGGTCCACGGTAAAAGACGATCCAGAGAAGATGGAAACGCTGGGAGGAAGAATTTATGTTTTCGGGCTCTTCGGAAAAGATCATTGGGGCTCGGATTCTTTCACTATGGGGACTGCAAGGTAGGCCCGGATTGTCCCAGGATCTTGACATACCAAGTCTCGCATCGGAATGGCAGGTCAGTTGATGAAATTCGACGAGACGCTCGGAATATCTGGTTTGCATACAAGAAGCTCATCGTACTTGCTGAGGTTATGTCGCATGCTTACGTGCGTGCCCATAACTATTCCCACCTACTTAGGCCGATGCTGACTCTTTGATGATATAGATCAGTCTCGGCGTCGTGGAGAGCTCGATTGTTGCGGTTACAGACGACCTTATCTATCATTTCACGCAACAACCAGACCTGCTAGCTGATGCTCAGTGCCAAATGGCGAAGGTCATATCAGACTTGATTTTCGCAGCAGTGCGCACCGACCTCAACTTGATTCTATGGGTTGGGCCTTTGTAGCAGATTTGGAAAAGTGGGTGGTAGTAGCATACGAAAAATATTCCGACCAAACCGAGAAATACAGGAAGGGTGCAAAATTCGCTTCGAATAACATCCAAACAGTTTCTAATATAATCACACCCGTCGATGGTATCGTCTCTGCGGACGTTCAAGCTCAGCAGGCTCGCATCCCAACTGGCCATAACTCGACCAAGGCGAACGGGCCGCTTCACATAATGCAGGACTACCAGGGCGATATATGCTCGTTATGGGATACGAAAATTAGGTACAAATCATTTGGTAACCCTGCTCGTACAAAAAAGTACGTTGAAGATCAGTTCATTAGTTACGAGGAGTCCATTTCTAGAGTATGGAGCGGTACATTCCTCAAGAACGACAATATCGAAGCTCAGACAGAAACTGAAATCCTAGATGAATGTAACGGAGTGGGAATCGGGTCCATGGCCTCAGAATAATAATAATAATAATAATAATAATAATAATAATAATGGGGTAGGATATGAAGGTTCCATGAGCTTGCGGCGGTTGGAGAGCAGATCAGACGGCCGCGTTCCTCGACGCCACGGGCTTTGGGTAGAAATCGGTTTCTTGTACTCGAAAGCGGGCAAAGGATGTCTTCACGAATCCCTGTCCCAATGTCTGAGTTTCTCCTGCTCATTAAAATGGTTGTCCCGGTTGCTAAAAATATTCTAGACTTTTAGAGAGGTTCTGCACCCTTAACATTCTTCCTGGAGTTATGTGGAATAGGAGTACGATATCCATTTGGAAGCGATTCTCCGGTGCACTACTTCATCATGGAAGCCGATCCATACCGCGACGCCCCCTGGGAACATACTGAAGGTATGGATGAGCGTGAGGCGAACATCAAATTCTACCAGAAAGAATGACCAGAAGTCAAATGGCCCGTTAAAGGTACAACCGGGGGTTGGACCACCGATCCAGGTTTCCATGGTACAGGTGAAACGAAATGCAACAAATGGTTGAAGAAGAAGGAAATCAAGGGGTGGAACCAGACACAATACATTCTTAATATGAGTACCACAACAGGGTCAGCGCTGTGAATCTAGCTCATAAGGATGGATATGCTGGCCTTCCAGCGAGGCCAACTTCAACTCGGTATTAATGGGGGACAATATCAATGGCCATGAAGAGTTTTACGAACCTTCTGGCTACTAACGAGGCTGACGACACACCTTCAATACCAGAGGACCACACTAGTCAGAATGAAAACAGTCCGAGTATTGCAGTCCCCAACGAGGCCACCGCCAACGAAGCCAACGTCAACCCACCAACAATAGCGGAAAATAATAATAAGGACGAGATACCACAAATACAGCCACACACAGATTTCGAGTCGACGGAAGCTTAGCCTGCCGTACCAGAGCGCCCACATACTGATCCCCCACAAGAACAATAGGGAATCCAAGAGGCCGTCTCCGAAGCAGTGTCAGCCGCTAATAATATTGGTGGATATGGAGGACTTGCAAGATAATCTTTGTCTGAACAGGAGCTTGAGTCCGGCGAATCTCAGCCTGCCATGGTAGACCCTATCCAAGTTGAGTCTATAAAGGTAGCCAAAGGAGGCGACGGCGCCCTGGTATAGGTGAGATGCTTGACTGGGAGACGGCAGACATGAAACATGAGAAAAATCCCGGCAGATCTCAGTCGGTTACATTGATGAAGCAAGAATCTACCTCGTGAGACGTAGCCGAATCACCATGGAGAGCAAAAAAGGGCAGGAGTCAAGAAATATATATATATTCAATTTTCCCAGATAAATTG
The DNA here is from genome assembly GCA_014904845.1 of Acephala macrosclerotiorum. NCBI lineage: Eukaryota > Fungi > Ascomycota > Leotiomycetes > Helotiales > Mollisiaceae > Acephala > Acephala macrosclerotiorum. Next base: position 50,214 of record MU119505.1, read on the forward strand.
CATTGGGCTATTGGAAATTTTTGTTTGTATATATCCCATGACTGGAATAATATCAAATTTACCTTCAATCTTACTTGATGTCGGTTGCCGACTCGCCAGTACAAGATTATCATCGTCTGACTTTCCAGACGGCAGACTCACTCCGTCTGGTCTACAAATCGAATGCTGCGCTCCCAATTTCTCTCTATCGAATCGCAGGAGAAATAATTCTGGTTGCTCCGCGGTCCGCTGCCGTCGCTAAACCTTGCAATAGACAATGACAAAAGGAAGTCTACCCATGTTTGGTTTAGATCATGTTAGGCTAGAATTTGCAGATGCCTGACTATTTTCAGATCCGGACTTTGGCTTTTATGGGGAACGGCCTCTTCTAGACACACTATGTTAAGCTGGGTCATCCGAAGATAGGCTATTACCCCGGATTCTGTCACTGCGGGCACTAAGCGTGGCATCTTTACTGAAGCGAGTTCGCCTCCACAGCATCAGAACGCTATCTCTGAAATATATGGAGACCCGTCATTGATACCATGACGTTTGTGTGAGGTGAAGACGTTTGGGCAGTTTCAAACTCAGTCTTGTGATACTTACAGTGACGTTTCTGGAGAATGAGGTTGGCGAATTCTTCACAATCAGTCTTGTGATACTTGTAATGACGGGATTCGGCGTGGAGGATGCGTTCAATTGGAGTCTTGTGATAGAAATTATGACGATGGGCGACAACAGGTAGTCAATGTTAAAAAGATCTTCGAGTTTCCTAATAGCATTCTCGGGACTTTGCCTCACAATGATTTAAACGAGAATAGCTTCCTTGACTCAACACGACACCTTACTCCGTCGCCTCACTTCTTAGACAAGTTCAAGGCCAGACTTGCTCATCGCAACCATGCTATCCCACATTTACGCCCGCTTGCTGGCAGCGGTGCTTGTCGGTCAATTTTACCAACAAGGAAATGCCGCAGCCATCAACGCAGTCCAAATCCGCGGAGAACCAGGTATAAGTGATGGGATTCAAGCTTTCGAACATTGGAAGAAAAACGGGACACCTTTGCCAAGTTATTTTGACGACGACGATGCCGGCAAGAACTTCGAAGATTCTGACACCGCACATTGGTACAACCAATGGATCGTCGATAAAGCCAAGGAATTCCCCGACGAGTACGAGCGAATGGGTGAGGCCACATTCTTTGCAGTACAGATAATGGGAATTTCCGACAAGTTCAACTGTTCTCTCGCGCGCAACGGGTGTGATAAAACTCCAGATACTTCAGCCGTAATCCGACATTTCCTCAAAAACGAGACCTCATCCCCAAAGACCGCCATGGAGACGAGTCGAAGGGTCAATTTTGTCTTCGAACGGATGAACACCTTCGTGAAGGTATCGAAAATCTATCATGTACGTACCTCCATCCCATATGAATCCGAAAAAATCACTAAATATGGCAGGACAATCTTGAGACTGCAAAGACTCAGCTTATGACCAAGATACCCTATCTCGTCCAATCATTTACACCCAAGAAAACTCTAGAAGCCGATGTAAACTGTCAGGTGTTTAAGACCTTCATAGATCTAGCCTGGAGCTACACGCAGATGAGCCTTGGGGTTAGCTTTGGGCTCGGAGGTGATATCAGCTCAGGTATAGGGCTTTCGGGCGGGCCAACAAATTTCGGGGTCACAGTAATTCAAAAGATGATTGACCTCGGCGTCGATATCGATAAGATGAGAAAGCAGGCAGGCTCGCATGTGGTAGACATGGGAGAGGGGTTTGAACTTCGTATGGAGAGTGGGTATGTGGAAGGATTTTGTAATGAGAGAGACGCCACTGCTGTTCAAAGAGATCAGATGCAGGGACATATTGGGAAGTTGTTTCCGCTTCTAAAACTGATATCAGAAGGCACAATGCAAGCCGCCTTATCGGGAAATTATACCTCTTTGATGGGGTCGGGAAGCTCGCTTCTGGCATTCACTATGGCGCGCCCAGGTGTCAACCGTGCTATGAGCCAAATGAGCGCTGGCTTAAGCCTCTATGAAGGGTACGTACTGTACTTCGAACCGAAGAACCGCACAAATGACTAACAGCTTAAGCAGACGTGTGGCCCAAACATACGAAGAATTATACATCTCTTATGCTTGGGCAAACAGCCAATGCTACGTTACAATGAACTATTTTGATCAGAAGACATACGAAAACCACTGTGCAAGACAGAAACCGTGGTGGAATCAGAAGAGTCGATATTGCGATCCTACCACCAGACTTGTTGCCCAGGCACAATGTTGGACCAATCGAAAAGCAGACAACCAAGAAGTAGAGCTGATCGGGATTAATGCCCTACCCGAAAGTAATCTGAACATCTCTCAGGTGATGGAGGACTCAGTGAAAAACTATTTACTGTTCGGTGCTAAAGGAGCAAGACCGACCGAGCTGGCAAAAAGCGATCCGCTTAATTTCGATTTTCTCCTCAACCGCAACTCTTCTCTGGCTAACCTACCTACTTGTTATTCTCCGCTTTTAACTATTGAGGGGTTTGAAAAGCGCAGAGGTTCCGGGGGAAAGAAAACTCAGAACCAAAATTTTCCGCCGACCTGTGGACCCTACGCCTCAAACGAGACGAGAAATTTTATGGAGAGACTTGGTATAGGATACAACCAGAGTCACTTCAAGGATGAGGATACAGTGGAACTAATGGAAACGATTGTAACAAACGTAAGTAGAGATCAAATTTGCCCCCTTTCTCCATTGACACCAAGCAGAATGCTCGAAACTTCTCGCCATTTGAACGATACATGGCTTTCTGCGAAATGGGCATTCAGTTTCCTACCGTAAAGCATGGTCTCGGTCTCGGCAAAGAAACATGGTTCTTCCAACATCGATACAAAATGAGCCGCGGGAAGTCACAATACTGCGATACCATCAAGGAAGAGACTCAGAGGATGAGCCCTAGGGAAGCTAACAGGTGGTTCTGTACCGATTCGCAAACGGCCAAGAAGGTCTTCGCTGAAGAAAGGGACTGGGCTGATAATGTAGTACCGTTCATGAAAAGTCACGCCAGGCTTTGTAAGGACTGGAACCCGTCTATCTACACACTCCAAGAGAAAGAGGTTGGTCGTTGGGATAAAAAGTTCGGCAAGATGAAGATGCCAAATGATATTCCGCATGTGGATTATGACCAGTATCGACCCGAACATAAGGACGCGACTGAGCAAGAGTTGGACAAGATGGCAAACGGTACGGAGACGCAGGTTGAAGAAGCAAATAAAAAACCACTCTCTGAAGATTCTCCCCTACTCTCGGATACTTATGATTTTGTTTGATATTCGGGATAGTATTTAAAGATGCTTTGGATATGGATAACGAAAATGGAAAAAGAATTATAAAAATAAAAAATTATATAAAGTTTGTAAATAGTAATATATTATAATAATATCCGATTTTGTAAAAAGCGTAAAACGTGAAATTTGGGAAACAATTTTGAAAACGCAGATTATTATAATATATAAATAATTTATTATAAAATTTATATATAAATTAATAATTTTTAAATTATAAATATATAAAACGCCGTTTTATTTACGAAAAAAGAAAATTATTAAAAAAAATCCAAAAGATCGAGAGTTTTTAAACAAAGTAATATAAGATTTGCCACGGATTTATAAAAATTGCTTTCGATAAATTATAATATAATTCGGACGTGGTAGCCCTTTTTGGTAATAAAGGCTTTTTTAAAAGGGGAGCTGTTTGTGCCAACGACAACGGTCAAACTAGTACAACGCGACGAGATTAAAAATAAGGTTGGGTCTGATTATAAAGTGCAAACACTGCTATTAGACCATAATACAGGGCACGCAGAAGTGCATTCATATCTCCAAAGCGGGTTCTTTTAGCTAGAGACTCAACTCACCATATAAAATTTCCCCTCAGCTTCCGGCTCAACACTCTGATCCTTAACCATGTTCAACGGGTAAAAGTTCTTCATCCATATCCGATGTTCTTCCTCCATACTATAAAACCTCCGAGCAAACTCAAACAATTTTCCTTCCAGACAAGCTTGATGAAGGTCCAGAGGGCTTGCTTTCAACAACAGCCTCTTATATATCTCCATCAAGATACAAGTCTCTTCCAACGTCCCACAATTCATGAACCCGTAATCGGCATCCACAGCGGGAACCGGTGGAGACTCTCCCGGGTTGTTGATTTCTAAGAACTGCTTGAGAGACCAGACAGAGGGCTGTGGTCCATTAGCAGGAACAGACAAGAACTTTTCGAGGAACGGGAATTGCAGCCGCTCCCACTTATAGCCTTTCGAGTCCATAAGTTGGATAAGTGACCCAGCCTCATGTGCTCGCCAGAACTCCGTGAAGCTGGCATTTTCGATCTTGTGCGTCTCCAGGAAGGGTAGGGCGTATTTTCCCATACCTGCATACACCCTTTTACCAAGAAGAAGCTTGCGGTAAAGCATAGCAAGCAAATTTTCTTCCCGCTCGTCGTGACAAGTACAGAAGCCGAAGAAGTTCCAGTTCTCTTCAGTAGGATGCGGATGTGCACTGTGAAGCGCCTCTGCCAAGAGAATAAAGGCACGTCTCTTTGCCTTGGGCTTCAAGTCCTTCTGATCGACGCTCCGGTCTTGTTCGTCGAGGTATGTCCGAGCCTCGTCAAAAAACGTTGATATCAACCTCTTTTGCGCCTCTTCTTTCGTTGCCAGAGGATCAAATATGTCAGTGTGATCCAGAAACCATGGGAAATATCCTCCTCGGCTACTCTCTGGGATTTTATAATAAAACTCCTTGATGTTGGCGACAAGAGAGCCCTCAACCTGCCATTTGTGGATATCTTCGATTGGGACATCCGAACGACAAAGTCCTTGGTACAAGCCTAAGAGCTTTGTCTTGTCTGCATATTCTACTAAAGCGTCGAAGCCGAAGTCTTTGAGAACTTCTTCGTCGTCAGGCATTTCGTCCCGCAAGCAGTTCATGTACAGATAGTCCGCGGTAGTGATGGGGCGCTTTGCGCATTCAAAGATGTGTGGGATGGTTCGCTTCTCTTCGCAGCTGCTGCAGCAATATGAGCCTTTGTGACAAACGCTGCATCTTCACGATGTTATGCGGGAGCAAGTATTGCATTCACCAAGATACGAATTCCCTTCATCCAATCGGTCGTGCAAAGTTCAGCGTTGGGCAGCTAAAGCATTCTCCTCTTCCAAAGCCAGCCTAGAATATTCTCAGTGTGAATAAATTTTGACCGGAAACTGAACGTCTAACAACAGAACTCACCTTCTGAATCTTTCGGCAACTCTTTCCTGCTCTGCTTTCATTTGCCACTGCTCCATTTCTCTCTTCCGTCTCTGCACACCAGGATCGTTCCCACCAATGACACTACTTCCGCCCACCACCGATGTTTTCTGATGCTTCATGTCACTCACCCCTGCTAACTTCAGCTCCTTCTTAAGATCTTTCTGCAGCCGAATCACAGCTCGAGTGATTCTCTCTGCCTGACCAACCGCCAAAGATGCTACTTCCGGAACCGTCCATGGCTTAAACAACCTGCCGTGACAGCCACGAGTGCCGATCGCTCCGTAAGCACTTAGAAAATGCGAACACATGAAGCAACAGTATTTGCTGCAACCAAAGTACGGAACGTATCCCTTGAAGTGGTCTTCATTCCGACTAAAGAGCAGGACCATCTGAACCTCAGCATGGACATTAAGCTTCTGTTTCTGCCGGCTTGCAAACTCCTTCTCAGCCTTCATCACTGTCCATTTCTGTCCCACGACTTCTTTGATGCTCGACTCAGTGAGTGGTATTTTAAGCAGGTTGAAGACATCTTTCAACCTAAGTGCTCCTTCCAGTGCGTTTTGCACTGTCTTTTCCCGAGCGACGAGGTGCATGGTGACGTTGCTGAAACTTGGAAGTTCGTGTGTGATTTTCAAGGATGCTAGAAAAGCAACGCGGATTCTTCCTAGAAAGTAAATGCTTTCCCATAACTTTCCTGTTCTCGGTGTAGCATGTAGTGAGGTTCGGAGCAGCGCCTGTACATCTTTTGTAGTTCGTAAGTCGAATGCTTTCTTGACGAGAGTGTTGTGCCTGTCGATTAATTTCTGACCTGGCAAAGGCATGTCAAAGACAAGGGTTTGAAAATTTGAAAGCTCCAGGAGTGCGGATTCAAGATCATCTTCGATCTGGACATTGAATAAACTGACACATTCCTTGAAGCTCGCTCTCAGATTGGGGATAAACGTTCCTTCCAGCCGTTCGTATTGGTAATCTAACATGAGATCCCAAAGTTGGTTTTCAACTTGCTGAGCTTCAGTGTCTAAATGAACTTTTAGGTTATTACATCTCATTAGGCATTGAAGTGCTAATAACATACCGCTACCACAGGATAACTTGCTGAGACGATCAGCAACTCGATCAAACACCTCCTTCTCAAAGTCTTGGAAGCCTTCATTCCGAGTAATCCAGATCGTCACACTGTCCTCAGCCTCCTTCATAGCCGAGCAGGCAACCGATTGCCCTCCTTTCCTATTAGCAGTAAATTCAGCCAAACAATCCAGAAACTTCCTCTTCAATGCGTCGTGTCCGGACTTCGATATTGGCTGGGCCCGGCTCGTGTCGATGCTCCCAGAGTCGCTATCATCGTCTGATTGCTCTCCCGAGAGGAGCTTCTCGCGCAACGAGGCTGGCTCGACTTGTCCGCCATTGCGAAGTGCAAGAAGATTGCCGAATGCTGTGAAATGATGCCTATTGAGGCCTGGAAGGCTCCAGATAAAATCTTCTGCCATTGCAATGAGATGATCTCAGTTCGTGATGGGATGATCTAAGCTTACGATGCTTGAGGAGTGGTGGTAGTACTGACGTGTCACGTTTTTGATAGGAGGGCAAGGCTGTGGTGTGATCACTCATAGCACATTTTAGTCAGCACATGCAGCTCGCGGCTTAGGTGTAGATGATTGGGCGGGCTCTGGAATCAGAGTTCCGTTCAGGTAACCCTTTTTACCAATTTGGACAAATGTTGGGCTTGGTAGGAGGTATACTTATCGCTTTCTGGCTGGGTAAGAGGAGATGCTCAATTGAATATATACTTAAAAAGGGATAGATTCATAGCCATTCATAGCGGAAATCCCAGCGGATTGTGGATGTAAGTCCTAGGGAATGCTGAGTCAATAAATAGCGTTTCTAGAAAAAACGTCTCTTGTCACAAGCAAATATAATCTCGAGCGTCGCCTTGGGATTGTCTTAGAAGGGATGTGTTTTGTCGTCAATAGGAGATTTGCTGATAGCTACCAAGCTTTTGATAATAAGAGATTAATTTTCAAGTTGAAATAATCAAATAGAACAACTAGGGGTCTTTTTAATCGTAGCGGGAAGAGTCGAAAATGACCCGAATCGCTTCGTTCGATTCGGGTCCCATCGCTCACCAACTGACGCGATTCAGGTGACGTCGTTACTCCGGCATGAGAAACAAGGCTGGTGGAAACATATGTGAGGCCTCGTTCGCATTTCATGTTATCAATTCCGCTTTACGTTCGGGGAGGACATGAGAGTAGTTGGAGAACAATCCCAGGGGTTCATTTGTCTGCATTAGGGTGAGGATTAGAATCCCCCATAAATGAGTGGTTGATAACGTCTACTTCTCCACTAAGTGCATCTGATTTTTATGTGAGGTCCCTTGAGGCGTATCCCTGTATTCTTTGAAGGATTTAGTGAGTTTTAGATACTGGTTGACCTAGGGGAAAACGCGAGAATGGAGAGATGACACAGAGTGAGCCGCTCTGATGGGGCGGCACTCGAAGAGCACGTCTCGTGGGGTATCGATTGCCTCAAAACAGTGTGAAGATTGGCATTCAAAGTGGGTCTGGTACTCGGTGAAGAAGATTCATCTTTTGGATAGAAGCCCTTCTTGGTAAGTCCAACCTCGACTCGCCTACTTTGACAGTTGCATTAAGTCCTTGAGATGAGGTCCTGAAGAAATAAACATCTTGTTTTCGATTTGGAAAGACGGCTGTGGTATTCGATGTCGTCTACTGACTCCTGGAGACCAAATGATGCATCTTCTCCGGTCGCGGCGATGAGGCAGACCTCTGCACCTTCGTAGACGGCATCTATGTTCTGCAATTGTACCTGCTTCATCGCATTGTCGTCTTGCACGATGAAGTACTTGTCAATTCATAAGTACTGGAGCTCAAGCTTTTTCGTGACGACAATTGCGTCTTCGATGACTTGTGCTGTGGTGTCTGGAAGGGTTTCAAAGTCACCACACTCTCCTCGGGCTCATGTTACTGCCCCCAAACATAGCCCAGGGTGATATATGTCACCTCTTTTCCTACGGGGACGATTCGTCTCGTCGTGCAATCGATGACTTTGAAGTACGGGATCTCTGTCGAAGAAGAAGTGGACTTTGAGCACATGTTGAGTGGTACGTTATACACGAGCTGATCCATGACCTGAGAATAGAGTAGTCGATGCAATCAGACTCCAACTTCCGTCCCATAAACTTGCGCTCGTCGCTGGTTCTGTTTGAAAAAGTTGAATATAGATGCCCCGATGTCCCAGAGTGCTCTGTCAACCAGAATCCAACTCTACCATAGAAGAAAATATGCGGTGGTGTCAGTGATGCCTCTGGCCGCTAGAATCTCGGGCATATTGACAGCTCCACCCTTCTGCTCTGCAAAATGCACATATGCTGCAGAGACAACGTGGAGCTCATACGGCCAAAGAGGGTTTCCTATGGGAGATTTCAGCAGTCGAGTGCGAATGGATGCTAGAGTCTGGCAAAGACGGCATGAAGATAGGTTGAAGTCCTCAGGAAAATGACCGAGGCCACAAACGTATCCTTCGATTTGGGAACTTCCTCTTGACTTGGTCTCCTCGACGGACTGTTTTCGATCCTCTGCCGAATCACCCCAATATTTCTCATTAGACAGCGGTAGTGGGGTTTGAAATGGATCGTCGAACACCTCTCACATAACGTATTGAATTGCGGAGGCTGGTCGTCTTTAGGTACATCTTCTAGAGTCTGCAAGTATCCAGGAGGATGAATATCTCGAGGAGGTACATGATAAGGCGCCTCATCAGAATCGAACAGAAAGTGTAAATCAGTGAGGCTCATGAAGTCTTCACCAGAGGAGATTGCGATTGCAACTCTTTTGCCTTCAGGCTGGTTGATGTACTCTGTCGATATCATAGCAGGACGTTTGTGGGACGGTCTTGCTTGTTGAAGAGGACTTTGAGACTCTCAAAGGAGACTTGGGGTTTATATGTCTTTTATTGGGTTCAGAAGGATTGAAAATACCCATAGACTCAGGATTAATTTTCCCTTTCGCTGATTCTATTTTAGTCTCCGGACGTGAGCAACTGCTGCTTTAACCCGAGCAGAGCCCGAGTCAGCCTGCGCACTATAATGTGAAACCATTTTGGCCTCCTGTCTGCCCCGGTTACAGTTTCCTTACCGAATTTTGCCCGGGAATCCGTTTCTGTCCCCTTATAGGGTCCAGCTGGAACAATTTTGGATCTCTCTTGTCAAAGAGTACGTGACTAGTAATTCAGGCCTACGGTGGGTTGTAGAGAGGTGGGATAGTTCGTAGAGTCGTGCGGGCAAAAGAGGTTGTAGATTGAGTTCTATAAAGAGAGAGCTTATATGCTCGTAAAAGCACGCTATTCTTAGCCTAAAATGCTCCACGTGATTATAGGGCTCATCTGTTGTATTGACTTCAGTGTGAGTCACGGGTCTCTATCACATGGATACAAAAATCTGGATCCACTAGCGTCTGAATGGAAAGAATGTGGCTGTCACGGGGGCCAGATGAGCAAGATATATCAAACCTGATGCTATTGTCACGAATGCCTGAGGAACTAGAATATCAGATATGATGTGGCTGTTATCGATGCCTGAGGAGAAAGATATATCGATGATATAGTTGCATTGTACTATTCACCTTTCCTCAAAACCTAGCAAAACATTGCTGACGTCCACTCCTCTCACGGTGTATTTACCTACTCTTTCCCCAAAGGGCAGAGCTGTTGCCGCAATCTTGCTGCCCTACCCTTCATCCATCGTGATCATAACGAATGCACATTAATACAAGGATGTAGAAAACGACTCGCGATTGGTGCTGATAAGTGCAACCCGTGCCTTAGAGTGCTTCGAGAGTACTCTTCGGCCTCCGGAAAATCCACCGGTTAAATGTTTCCTATCTTGCTTACGATTGATTGCTTCTTGACCTTTTGTATAATAACTGGAATGTCTGGGATGATTGTAGAGGCTCTTGGGAGTCGACTATGTCCGATTAGTTGTCTTCCTTATCCAGCTGAGATAAAACTGCGAGATCCGAGGGCTATGATTAATATTAGTCGGATAGAGGATCAGATAGTTGATTAGCGGCTGAGCGGAGTCTTTTAAAGTGCATCGGACTATAAATGTCGTAAATATTCTTCGTGGATATATAAGCGGTCTACTTATTTTTACTATCCTTATTTATAATGTCAAACTTTTGAATGGTGTAATAGTAGACGGAAGTCTAGTCTCTATTAACAATAGAGTAGTAACTGTAGATCTTGATATCCTCTTAGTTATGCGAAACGGAAAACGAGAAGATCTTTCGATTAAGTTCGTATTGTTAAAATACTTTACGATATAGATCGACTACTTGTTTAATAGCAATGCTAGAGCTATAAACGTTTTGTCGATCTGCAATATTAAGCCCTTCGTTCCCACATCTTACTTCCATCGTAAGATACGGAAAGTATATCTAGGATGAGCTATGAAAGGTGTACTTTTCTACCCTCTAATAAAAAGTTCCAATTTCCGAAGTTCAACCTTTGTAAATATGGTCTAAAATATATAGACACCTAAATTCAAGTCACCTGAAGCCTGCCAGTATTATCGAATTTCTTTAATTGCTTCTCGGATAGAAATACTACCGTGGGAGAGAAAGTTGCTAAGTGCATTCAAGAAAAGTAGCTTGACAAATCACGAGACTTCGCTTAAATTAACCAACTTTCAACGACTTCCCGCACTTTCGCATCTTAAGACTGATATCTCAAACGCATCCGAACTCACTCGAACATATTTGCAAATCTGGTCTCTGTCTCCCAACTCCAGCGATCGCTACCATGGCTCCTTCAAGCCCAGAGATCAATGTACATATCAAAGCGCCGGACTTCGAGCTCATTACTCTCGAAGCTGCGTCCCGCATGCCCCAGGAACGCGTATTGTGGTGGGGCTATATGCTCTCTCTTCAAAAATCCTTGTAAATAGCTAGTTTCGAGGGCAGTGCTGGTCACGTGTCTTTTAGTACATAATGAGCTTTCGCTCACCATAGACTAATCAACAACTTTTCTACTCTTATTTCTGCTTTATTGATTGATAGATTGATTTACGGATTACGAATTACTTCGAATAAATCTAATCCACTGATTAAAACGAATTAATCTACGATTGAGTTTTTTACTTTGTATTTTATTGCTTTTTTACATTAGTAAGCGACGTCGAAAAGTGAATTGTTTTAATAGATTTCACTAAGAACTGTTTATATGCGATTTGTATATTTTATTTTTTATTACTATTAAAAAGAAATTTAAATTATTAAAAATCGAAAATTGAAAATTAATTAATAAGAATTTTTATTTTAATTACATTATTCGAAATTAAATAATTTGATTATAAGATTGCGAAATT
>MU119506.1:0-61296 GCA_014904845.1 Acephala macrosclerotiorum
ATTATTTTAAAAATAAAAATTTTTTTTTTTTTTTTTTTTTTTTTTTTTTTTTTTTTTTTTACGTTTTTTTCGTATTTAAATAATAATATATATTTTATTAAAATAAAATCAATAAATTTTTAATTTATAATATTTGTACTTATAAATAAATTAATATAAATTATTATAATACACGAAATAAATTTATTAAATAAATATTAATTCGAATTTAATAAATTTAAATTCGTAATTACAATAATCAAAATTTATACGAAATACTTTTTATTAATATTTTTTTTTTTTTTTTTTTCTCTTTATACTATTTTTATTTATTTTATTTTTTTGTATTCGCTTATTAATTATTAAAAATTTTTTATTCGAGTCTTTAAATCTTTTTATTACGTAATTACATTTATTTTCACGTTTTATTATACGATATTTTTTTTAATTAAAAATAATTATTATAATTATTATTATTATTATTTGTATAGTATTAAATTATTATTAAATTATAGAAATATATTACGATTATAATAATAATATTAATATTAAAAATTGATAAATTAATATCAAAATACGAATTATCGAAAATAAATAATTTGAATTTTGCGTATATATTTTAATATTAAATATTCGATTTTAATATTGTTAAATTTAATTTTAAAAATCGAAAATAAATTCGAAAATACGAATAATATAAACGGAAAAAAACGATTGTATTAAAGATTATTTGATAAATTTTGGTAATAATTTTAAAAAAATTAATTCGTATAAAAAAATCGAAAGTATAAAATTTATAATTAAAAATTTGTTGAACAATATAAAAAGATTTAAATATACTATAAATCAAATGAATTTTTTTCTAAGTAAAGTAAAATCTCTATTGATTTTTATTATTTGAAATAGAATAAAAATATTTGTTGATTTAAATGGCGAAACGTTGTTTCGAGTTTTTTGTAAACTTTTTCGAAGCTATTTACTATTTTGTTGTCGCGTATAGATTTTTTTATCGTACAAATCCATCTGACCAACGATCCAATTCGCTAAAAATTGTTTTACACTCGAAAACAAAAGCGTGGCATAGAAGGACTACGTCAAACAAGTAGTAAAGCGTAAATTGATTGACTGAGACCCCGAGGTAACAGAGACGTTCTCCACGGGAAAAAGCAAAAAGTCTAATTCGTCGCATCTTGATCGCGAACCGCGTAGAGTAACCATACTTAAACGAACCATCTCGTTCGAAGTACTAATCCCACCCCTGGTTCTAGCATGGTTGTATACTCGCCAAAGTTCGAATGAATAAACATGGCACGAAATGTCTCGCAGAAACTTTAATAATCAAAGGTTGTCACGTCATGGATCTGCAAAGCGAATAAAGAAAACCAGTGTAATTGCACCTATTTAGACCCTTTTCGTAATCACGTTCGAGCTCGCATTCCCAATATCAAAGTACTCATTCAAGCGCTTTCCAAAAGTCTTCCATCATCGACCACCGTCCGGGTTGCTTGGATAATCGTTGCACCTTCGGCGACTGCGGTCGAGGTGGCTCCTCGTCCTTACCACTGTCCTGCTTCGGATCTATAACGTAGAAGAGCGGCGTGTTTGGACTATTTAGAACGACTCGTAGTGGCAAGCCTTGTCTATGTTCACTTGGTTGAGATGCTATATCGGTGTCGATGGGAGCGGTATCGATGGAAGCTGTGTCGGTGGGAGCTGTGTCGGTGGACTGTGTCGATGGGAGCTGTGTTGGTGGGGACTGCTGTGTCGATAGAAAGTAATCGTATGGAGCATGGCAATCGAGAAGACGGATCTTATCTTCTTCACGATAGAACTTTTGTCTTGGTTTGGCTTCGGTATTGTCATTGAGAAGGCCTGCCTTGGAAAGTCCTAAACCCCTGCAAAGGTAAATGTTTCGGCAGTGTATTCTAAATTTTCTGCAGGCGCAAATAAGGCAAGGGCATGTACGATGCGGCTCAACCGGACCCGCGGTTACCCCACCTCCAAGACTATTTCAAGCGGAATTGGTTGTGAATCTCGCAGGAAATAATCTTACCACTCACAGACCCTGTTCGAACACACATCACGCAGATCGCTTAAACAGACGCCCATCTGTTCGACAAAACACGGCTCCAACTCGAGCAAATGCCAAGAGTTGAGGAGCCAGGGTCAGGTGTGGGGTTTCTGACAGTGACAAAGCTTGGGGCCCACGTTAGTTCAAGCCATGCAGATCGAGGTGGTAGTTCGATTTTATATTTCGCCCTGCATCGATATACTTGGATTTGAATGACATTGCCGCTTTTGAGGATGAATGACCTGGTTGCCGGCGAGCATGAACGGCTTTACCAGACGAGAATTTTGCAGCCTTACTTTCGCAAACAATTGACAATAATAAATACGATCAAGACTTATGAGAAACTCACCATTCTTTATTCGGAGCAACTAACGGGTTTTTGGTCTCAGATTCAATGCTTCTACAATTATCATGTCTTTATCGGAGCTGACAAAAGCATTTGAATACTACGTTAGAAGATTGAATTCTTTTGCGAAAAAATCATTTTGAAGGTCCGATGGAACCACATTTGCCATTACCATACAGGCACAGGACATACTGTTTTTCCTCATTGTATAGATTGCTAGTCTTGACCGAGCTGTCGTTCTTCGTGATATGCTTTGTAGGAAGATTGGAGCGTTGGAACTGAAACGAGCTAAAGGAGGACTAGATTGAAAAGAACCCAAGACGACGTGCTCAGCGGAAAGCAGTGCTCACTCGCATTGTAGGACGCCCTAAGGAGAACAGCTTGACAATTGAAGATAGCAAGGACTGATAATCAACGCCCAAACCTGCCAAGTGGCATCCGTAGGACGGGAGAAGTCCAGCCAGCGATATGTTTGGGCCACAATGCATTAACTTCCGGCATAATTCATGCAGTTTTGGTGGCAATGCATACTTCTCGAGTATTGAACGGGAGATTCAGTCCATGGTCTCTCGTGCCAAATAAAGGCAAGCTTGGAATGGCGCGCCAGGGGTCTCGGAAGTATACAAGTCAGGCTTCTCGCACTTCACTTCATCTGTTCTTCCTCTTTTGTTTTTGCATCCACGACTCCGACATTAGAAATTCCTTTCGGATTCTACCAACTTCGAATGTATTTATATCGGATATAGGAACAATTGTTTGCGATATCTAACGAAGCTTAAGTTTTTACACGCTCCAAGGCCAGTATTCATGCGAAAGGTTGCGAGACTATAAAGACATTAATGAAACCTCCTATTGAAAATCAGTTCTATTTTGCATTTCTTTTCAGTTGAATCGTATACTTCCCAATATAGCTCCAGTTTTCCAATCATCCGTTAAAGTTGCGCGAGGTTGTTTGGATAAGGAACATAGACTCAAAGTACTGCTGAGTATAGCAACGCCCTAGTTTGATATTACCAAAGAATGCCGCTCTTCCCTAGGCGTTGGCAAATTGCTCGACGCGATAGCACGCTTGTACTCGACCTGCTGTTTCTCAGAAAAGTATTGTACTCAAGTTCACACACCGCCTTGCGCAGGTGCAAGGCATCCCAACGTTTGCGAAGACTGGGCACACACCTCCGCTGCCTGGTAAAGTTCTTTGTACTGGATACATACCGTCGCTATTGTTTGCTGGGTGATCCTTTGCCTTCTATCGTCGCTGTCTCCAACGTGAAGTGGCCCTCTCGCGATGCCGAACTTGGCCAGTTTTAGCGCGATCACGCGCTTGGCCAGAGTCCTAAAGGATACGCTTTTCAGTGACGTATCTAATAATTATCCACAGCACCACCACTCGACCTTGCGCTCTTTTTGCTCAAGAAACCACATTTAGCCATCGAGTCACATCCAATCAAGCAGCGCAACGGACTACGTGTGCGGGAGCATCGCCAACGACAATAGCGTCCGATTGAGGAGGCATGACTTGGGCAGCAATGTGCTGATTACCACGTTTGCCCAAAGATTACGCCATCTGTCCAACTCGCACAACACGCGTTCGATCCCACGATCTCGATATTTTACGAACTTGTCAAGAAAGTACTTCAATCGAAGGCTGGCTGTATTTCAAGCTGTAGAAATGCTAACAATCTCATTTCCAGGATCGATACTCTGTCTTCTCAAAAGTTCATCTCAAAAAGCATACGACGGTCATTCCACCATGAACGTAATAAAGCAGAGCCTGGACAAAACACAGCATGATGCTCTAGCAACCGAGATCAAGGCAAATGCAGGGGATTGGGGTCGTATAAAGCAGGTAATACTATCAAAGGCAAGTGGCGATTATGCGTGTCTTGGGCTCTTTTATTGACAATCAACAATACAGTTCAAGTTGGATATTAATACGAGGGCGGAGTTTTTCTATACCGAGGAGAATGCTGCGAGATGGAATGAGATATCGCTCCAGCTGAACGGCAGGACACCCGGGCGTATATTTCTTATGGGAGGCGAAATCTATGTCAATGGTAAAAGTGAATCCGACAACTTGATTATCTACGCCCCTAATTGGGAATGTAAAACGATCGATCTCGCACATGCAACTACAATATTGGCTATATACACTTGATTATTGTAAATATCTCCAAAAATTAAACAATTCCACGAATTCTTTTGCTGCTTCAACGCGGTGCTTATGAGCTCAGCAGGAGGATGATTGCGGCTAACTGGATGCATTCTGATTGTAATACGTGTCTCGACGACCTACGACACTCCAATTCGGATGAGTTGACATTAGGGGTGCTGTTTGGAAGGATACATTGTGATTGAACGACATGCTTGAAGGGTCAAGATCAGTCCGATTTTCCTGGCTAGATGCCGTGGTCATTGGATTCGAAGGTTCCATCGGTATTATATTGAAGAAAGAGTTTGGTGTAATGTAGTCCATCCTTTGGGCCTGCTGTTGGGGTGTGGAATTTAGTGACAATGTGCAAGTACTTATCGGCAGTATCATTCGTAAACTAAATTCTTATATTGTAGATATTTCAACTGACCACTTGTACTCTGTTCCAATGCCAATCTCTCATGATATCCCGAAAGTTCGTCTTACTGGTAGTAATCTACTGCTCCTTGGTGTTGTCCTCCTCTGCCATACGACTCTTCTTGTTGCAATTCTTCCACGTGTGGCCTACTATATATACTGTGATATTCACCACCTTGAGGTTGTGTTTGCATTGGCACGGGCTGGGCTGGTTGGACTGGCAGAGCACCTATATTGAATTTGATATACTTTCTCGAAGCGTTCGAGTTCTCGTCATTTGAAGTGTCCTGTGATTGCGATGGCTTGTCGCTGTATGCCGACGACTTCGACGATGGCAGAGGATCGTTGCATTCCGGCGATAGCGTTGGTGGTAACTTTGGCGGAATGGCGGATACGGCTGGAGAAGGTACTGTATCTATTATCAGCGATGAGATAGCATTCAAGATTGCCATTCTAGACCTTGTAGATTGTTTTCTTCAGGATCAAAATTTTTCCTCTTACTCAGCGATTTTCTCTCACTAGATTCAAATTTCCGCGCATCGGGATAAGCTTTAACTTTCGCGGGTAGCGAGGAAAGGATAACTTCGTTCGTTTTGCGTCCGAGTTTGGGAGGATCGCCAGTTGGTGGTTCTAATTTAATACGTTAGGGCGATTGATACTCAAAAAGTGAATAGTATACCGGATTTTCCATAGTCATTAATAGTTGCCTCGATGACACTATTTGCAAAAAAATGTTTCTCGATGAATTTTAAGATTTCTAGTCGGAATGTGACGTTCAGTGCCGCAATGACTAAAAGGACACCATCGCCATGATCTTTGAAAACTAGAACAAAAACTATTAAAGCAAGTGTGTCAACTCCCTCATCGCGATTGGCAAAGAAACCCTCGATACGATTATCGGGATAATGTTTGTGGTAGCCGTGTTCAATGAGAAAGTAATGTTTTCGATTTAGTTCCGAGAATTTTAAAGAGTTAACGGAGTTGAATTTTAGTAGGAGTGAGAAGAATTCGCCCACTTGGTCATAGCCATTGGTAATGTTAAGCGATATCGTTTTCCAACATGCTTCTAGGTGACCGACAACGTTGCTAAGAATTCCCATCCTGAATGAGTGTTGCCTGCGAAAAGTATTGTAGCATGCGACGAAAAGTTTGACATGCGACGAAAGATTTAGCATGCGACGAAAAGCGTGGCATACAACGAAAAGCATAGCGTGCGATGAAAAATTTGGCATGCGACGAAAGGCGTGGCATGCGACGAAAAATTTGGCATGCAACGAAAGGCGTAGCGTGCGATGAAAGGTTTGGCATGCAACGAAAGGTTTGGTATGCAACGAAAGGTTTGGTATGCGACGAAAGGTGTAAACTGCGAGAAATTAAGCCATGGTCTTCCTAATCCTATCACGGCTAATAACTCGACAAGCTCGGTAAAAGTCCTCACATCGGAAAGACCTTGGTTCGCCCATTGTGTCAAGAATTATCGTATGGGCTGGAAACGTTCCAAGCCTAGGATGATTTCTATATAGGTAATGTTTTTTCAATCCCGTCGTTTTATTTCTTATTCTAGTTAAAGTATGTAAGTATTGGGGAATGATTCCACTGAATCCGAGCAGAAGGCGGTTCGTACTCTCATTTCTGGACCAGTGAAAAGTCACTGTCCTCGAGGGACGTATATAGGGACTTCCTTGACGAGGCAACCTACATGCGCCCTTCTCATTTCACTGTTCCTCCTTTGCCATTTTTTACCCCCCTGCCCTAGTCTTTCTTGACGTAACTATTATGCCTGTGACGAAGTAGAAGGAACAACTACATACGCCCTTGCAGATTCTCGCTCGCCTCACTTTTATCACCACCAAGTCTGTGATAATCTTCCCATCCCAACCCAGAACCAGAGGGAAAATGAAGAAGCACGACCATTTTGTTTCAATCTTCAAGTACTTACCCACCCAACGGTATCCCTCGTGAGAGTCATGGAGAAAGTCACAAAGAAAGGAAGTCTGGAGTTTGAACTTCAAGAGCTAGTGCACCAGTTGACATCGCTAACCTCAAATATCGCGGATACTGCGATTTACGAACAGGAAAAGTATCAGTACCAGCCCCGCGAAATAGTAATCGATTTCGGTACCAGTATCAGATTGCTTTTGGAGGCAGGTCTGGATACTTTGAGTGAGGATAGTTTATCAATGGATCTCAAGCTGGTAAAACACTCTAAGTTTGTCATCGCCACATTTTTGAGTAAGCTACTCGGTACCAAAGAGGAGATTTACGATTTTGCGACCGCGGTGAATAAATTTGTGGGTTTAATTGAAAGCAATCCCGTAGCGTTATTTCCATTCAATAGCGAAGACCATCGCATGGCTATCATGGATACTACTCAGTTAGAGATTGATACCCAAGGTGTTCGTCTTTTAGCTTCTGTCGCCAAGTTTGAATCCAAGAATCAATCAAAGCGACAGAAGTTTGCCTTGAAAGATGCAATCGAACGCCGGGCGGTAATCTTTCAAGTTTCCGCCAGGACGGTCTCGAAAGCTATGGCACTGCACTCTACATCGAAGCCGGTTGACCTCCTCCCCTCTGATTCCGATTCTGGGTCCGATTCCGATTCTGATTCCGATTCTGATTCCGATTCTGATTCTTGGACAATCGTTTGCTCCGAGTCTCAACTGTCTCTTCCTCACGTCAAAGAGATGGAGCAACTTGAAGTCTCCCAAAGTTCGGATGCCTTGACTGCAGAGAAAGATAGAAGGTAGCATCTCTAGAGCTTAATATGGAAGCAAGAACTGACTCTTTGCAGCGAACTCGCCGATGAGATACCCAAGGCCATCTACTTGAGCCAGATGCACTCCTGTTTCACCTTTCTTGAAACTTGCGCTACGAAGGGAAGACTGGCACCTTCGAAGCTTAGAACCTTCCCGTCGATCGATTCAAATTGGATTCTAAACCGAGAGAATGTTACTAAGGCCTTGACATCTCGTCTTGTGTACAATATCATCATACCTCGAGGACACGACGTCGTCTATCGAGAGGTGCATATATCGGAACATGGGCCTTCGAAGCCAGGGATTTGGGCGCGAATTCGTTCACAATAGATCGTTTCCAGAGAAAGCTTGGCGAGAAACGAACGCGAGTACGTTGACGTGTTGATGGATACTTTGTGCAAACTCGAGTATTGGTAGGAGATCTTCCGTTATGAGTTGGAAAAAATCGAAAGGATCCGTAATGGGGATCTCAAAGTGACTATCGTGAGATTTTTAATACCAGGTTTCGATCCGAAGGACACTTACATGAGAGCTATGTCCGCACTACCAACTTCGAAGGCTCCTCCTCCTCCTCCTTCTCCTCCTCCTCCTCCTCCTCCTCCTCCTCCTGTTGTGAAGTTCAAGCCTCACCGCCAGGCAAAGAAGCCAGCAATCTATACTAAAGAACATTACAATGTGACTCTACCACACCATATCACGATTTATACAGAGAAAATCTCTGAGGTATTGGCAAAGATATGGCTTAAATAAGCCGGTGAAAAGATGGTGAAATGATAGGTTTTAAGTTTATGATCTTTTTCAACTGCGAGTCGCTGTTTGTAGTATCCTGTTTCTCCTTCATGATGATTCAACCTCATCTTCATCCGCGTAGCTTGGCTTTAACGAATAGTAACTGGGAACTGGCTTTGTTTCCGAGCTCTGGTTTTGGCGCGGGAAATTCTCTTTATTGCGACTCAACGTCGAATCTCTATTGTTTGTAGCTTACTTTGACCTCAACATCAAAACTCAAATCGAAATTCTCATCGATTTTCTCGACTGTCCACAAGGATTACTGCGCACTTTGTTTGATTGTTTTTCAACAACAAACCATATATAATGTACGTACTATAGATACAGGGCGACGTTGTGAAACTGGGTGGATGTGGGAATGGAGTAGACCAATCCTTGTATCCCTTTCGACATCTCCTTTTCTATGCCTCTCGTTTGACCCTTCAATTCCGATAATAAGGAAGATGTTCCAAACTATCAGAATAAGCCGGAATACGGAGATCGACCGAATGTAGTTGAGAAAACGGCTTTAAGACACATTCTAATGAATACAATCCCCTGTCTCGAAGTTTCCTCGGAAGTCGTCCGATCGCGTAGCCATGTCGACAGTGATCATCGAACTTCTCTCGTATATCTCCGTCTCTGTTCTTGATCTCATCTCTGATGATGACGAGTCGCTGGTCTATTTCTTGGGCGAGTTTTTCAACGTCGAGCTCCGACCAGGCTGCGAGAGTCGGACCACGTGAATGTTGTGGAACAGGGAAGTGATGGAGAAGGTTTGACGTTCGGCAGCGATAATCTCCATATGCTTCAAGGCCAGAAAAACGGAAGTTTGGGTTATTCCTGGGAGACCTTGTGGCTACTGCAATAAAAGCGGCTACACCCCCACACAGACTCCGACAGGAGATAGGGAAAGAGGATATCGAGAGGAGGGAAAAGAAAATCAGATGCAGGGGATAGCGAGACTCCATCTCTCACTCCCAAGGGAAAACGACGATGCAAACAGCAGTGCAGGAGCCACAGACGAAGAAAGAAATCGACGAAATGGAAGCTCATGATGGATTCGATCACAAATGGAGCTCAAACCAGAGGTGATGGTCGAACAACAAGTAGGACTCGAACAATCGACAATGGTAGAGGTTGCAGGTAATCTCAATCCAGCCATGTACATGTTTCTAGAGAGAATTTTGGTGAAGGATATGTATCAGGGTGGATATAGCTATATCGTCGACGGACCATTTGCAAATTTATACTTCTCTTGGATCATTTAGACGGCCTCCCACATTCTCTTCAGCTGCCCTGCTTTCAACGACTTAAGAGCAGAGTTCAGGGCAAAATCAATGACCGTGCCTCAGCAGGTGCAGTAAAGGCATTCTTCGAACACCGCGCTCAAAGCTAATCGACACGCTCTAAAAAAAACATCAGCAAATGACAGATCCTTACCTAGTCAAGACTTCCTTAAACAATAGATATGGTATAAATATGGGATGTCTTGCTGGAGAAAGCTGACAATCAATCAAGTCGTGGTGCTTCGCGAGACGCTACCCCAGATACACTTGAAAGAAGTAGAAGCAGCCAGTTGAACACGTCTTTATTGCTGCTATCGTAGCTTTGATAAGCCTGGAAAGCAAATGATCTGGCCCTCAAACTGCTCACGAAATTGTATTTCGCATGGAGTCTGGTATTTTCGGCATCGGAAGGTAGCGTTTTCTCCTGTTTCTGCTTTGGTATTTTCTTTGTCTTGGAGCTGTTCTTGTATCGTAGCTTCGGATCCACCAACCACAGAGTCCGTTTCGAGACTCGTGCTCGCATGCTACAAGGACTTCATTGAAGGTTTTGAAATTGCGAAGCTGGAATTCGACGAGGCCTGGTTGGGGAGTGATATGTTGAAATCTGGGGTCCTTGGACGGGGTAGTGAACTTGTTGTTCATTACGTCTGCAACAGTGTCGTAAGACGCCAGGTGGTGAGATACACTACCAACGGTAATACTGACGGTCTTCTTGACCAGGCTTTCTTCCTTTAAGCCGTAGGAATCAACAAGTGACCCGATCAAAGAACGCTCAGTCTCTTTGCTCAAAGAATTTGTGCTTGAATCGAAAGTAGGTGCAGCGGCAGAAACTGGGTTGTAACTTGAAGGAAATGAGCACTCGAGCTCGCAGTAGACGAGAAAATCGCCCAAAATTTGACTCGAGCTCCACAGTACACTGTCAGTCCAACTCTTGATGCCAGAAGAATGCTCCTCATAGATAAAGACATTTCTACCGCATCTTGTGTCGAGGAAATGTGCCCGTAGAAGGTTGGTGAAAGAGCGGAGGCCATCGTGCTTGATTTTAAATGATAAAAGATGGAGAATGGTCTT
Source organism: Acephala macrosclerotiorum (assembly GCA_014904845.1). Lineage (NCBI taxonomy): Eukaryota > Fungi > Ascomycota > Leotiomycetes > Helotiales > Mollisiaceae > Acephala > Acephala macrosclerotiorum. The sequence continues at coordinate 10,847 of MU119506.1, forward strand.
ATGAACTTTGCTATGAAATAGATCAAGATCTGAGTATGATCTTGCAGTTTCTCGACCTGGGACGCGGGGGTAAGCAGAAGCGTGTGTCATGCAAGCCTCTGCGCTCAGGAAGGCGGCAGCAATCTGCTGCAAGGCAAGAAGAAGCCGGAGGCGTACAAAACCCGGTTAGTGTGGCGACCTCGCTCTCATGGGAATTCAGTGGAGGTGGCTGATCAAGGGGTTGTTGAGATGGCATTTCGAGAGCCTGCAGATCTTTTACAGGGATCTGATTTGAGGTCCGCTCTCAATCGAGGTCGATGTTTCTTGTATTAGATTGTAGATTTATCTCAGAAGCCCTGAAAATGATATTCATTTGGGAAGTCATTTCAAGGGCATGATTTCTCCAAATCCCACATGTGGGTTTCCGCTCGTAGCCTGAAATGGACCTATCCGTAAAAAGGGTTCGAGACTCGGGCGCATTATGTAATCAGTCTCGTCAAACTTCCGCGTTAAAATTCAAACTTGAACTCTGAACATCACTCTGAGCGTCGTCATTTTCAAGATCCGAATCCGAATCGGCCATCTCGAAGGTATTCTTTTCGCAAGGACCAAACGCATACGTGATAGAAGTGTCTGTTTTATCCCCGGTCGGGTGCACTTGATCCCTACGCCAAAATTCGCGAAAAAGGCCGAATCCCGATCCAGCACCTAAAATATCCACACCTCGTCTAGACACCTCGTCTAGACACCTCTGCTGGACACCCCGTTTGGACATCCCGTCTGGACACCCCGATAAAACCAAGTGGCAGATCAAGAGCGAATAGCTTGAGAATGCAGGAGGATTGGTTCGTTGATCACTGTTGTTTGATTCATGAAATTCTTTCCCGCCTGCTCGATAAAGACATAGCCTACAAGAGGCATTAAAAACTTGTCAACTATATTCGAATAATGGCGAGTTTCTCATAAGTTGTTGTTATTATTGTCAATGTTTGCGAAAGTAAGGCTGTGGAATTTTCGCCTAGTAAGCCGTGAAGAGGACTTCATGCTCACTCTCAAAAGCGGCAGGATGAAACGTCGAACTACTACCTCAAATATGCAGTGTATAACGTGGACAGCCTATCAAAAACTCCACCTGACCTTGGCTGCCCAAGTCCTGGCATTTGCCTGTCGCACGCGTGAGTGCTTAAGCGAGCGGCGTAATGAGGGCTGGTACGGTTATTTTCTGCGGGACTGCTTCCACATTCGCCTGTGTCGGGGAGCTGCTTCCACATTCCGCCTGTGACGGGGAGCTGCGGGCCTGATTGAGCCGCATCGTGCGTGCCTGCAGAAAACAAAAGGCTTCCCACCTTTGCTCCAACCTCATTTCGTTTTTGTCCTCCTCAATCGTTTCGATCGATTCTTCTTATTGCCGTAATAAGTCTCTCCACACGCCGATCTAGCATTGCAAACATGGAAGTTTACATTCATCATAGTAAAGAGGTCGATCTTCAGCCGGTATTGCCATCTGAAAGCCTTATAATCTTGCCTCTGGCATTTTCTGCTGGTAAGTTTGTTGTAGTAATGGCGATATTTGATTAACGAGCCATAGAAAGCAACTTTCAATTGAACGAAGTCCCAAAAACAGTTGCGAAAATCGAAGAATGGGTGAAAAAGACCGCCTAGAAGCTCGCTTGCCATGTGATTGCCCGATGCCCAGGCACTGATAGTACTATTCTCTACTCTGCTTGTGTGGGATTTGACTCGAATGGATACTAAGTTGTGAGTCAACGGGAACGGCTTTCAAACGAAGGCTTTCCGAAAGGGATTGAGAATAGAAAAAGGTTCAATGTCGTTATAGGATTTTGTGAGTGGCCTAATATTCTCGAGGAGTATCTCCTTGTCATAAACTAATAATATATAGCGGGTTTATCCCCTTTATTCTGCGAGCATGTGTTGAACGAAAAGGCAAATTTTGTCATTCTTTTTATAAACGAGCTCGAAACGGATTCGACCACAGCCGCCGATATAATATTACAATGGGTGATCTCTGCGGAGCCTTTAATCGAAGCTATGCGAGAATATCGCATATACCTGGTTTTTGCAAGTCGTACGACAAGCGCAGTCCTCGGAATACAGAGCGGAGACATTTGCCTCTGCGGAAGTTCAAGCCGTTCTAAGGCAGGCCTTCTCGTTAACATCGAAGCTACACCGGGTCGGAAGTTCTGTCGTATTGGGGGTCAGATCTTTCTTCTCGACCGTGTTTGTTCATTCCGTTACTTTCTTCTACCAACACAGCAGCTCCTACCAACACAGCAACTCTCTCCAAACATGGAGGCATTCTACTTGATAGATGGCAAGCGTTTTTTGGAACTCGAGCTAGCTCAAAACAGTGGCAAGGACGGTGACGAGGACAGGCACCAATCACCACCTCGATCGCGGTCGCCGAAAAGACGTTATTCGGCCTTTGTATAAATACGAATGCGAGCTCGAAAAGAGTCTAAATAGATTGCAATTGCATTGGTTTTCTTCATTCGCTTTGCAAATTCGTGATATGACAACCTTTGACTGCTTGAAGCCCCCCCTGCGAGACATTCCGTGCCATGTTCATTCGAGCTTTAGCTCATCGGGGTTTCGAATATCACGTAGCGAGCATGCAGCCACGGTGCAGCCATAGCCGGAACCCGGGGGAATTCGCAAGGGCTTTCAGGTCCTAGATAGCTCGCTTAAGCATGGCTACTCCATACACGTTTTTATTGCCTAGTTAGACTAAGTTTGTTAACGCTACGGTCTCTCCCCTTGCGAGGATCAGTCAGTGTCTCCCGATTCTTTAAGCTGTCTCGAGCCATGTTTTTTTTGTAATCAAGTCTTCTTGATCGCTCATTTCAAATTATCTCAAGGAAATCGCTGTATTTTATTGCCATCTATAAACTCAGACTCAATCATCTGTCATCTGCAAGCACCTACCGAAAGTAGTACAAGACCGTCAACAAGCATCAACATCGATCAAATCAATTACGAGAATGTCGCGCTCAAACCCCATGGGAATTAATGATATATTGAATGCGGAAATTATCAAGATGGACGAATGTCCTACGACAACGCTCTTGTACTCAAAAGCAACACCTATCGAGCCTAGAAACCTAACATACCGATATATGAACAACCCAGAAGCTTCTCATCATCCTTTCCCTCCAATGAATGTCCAGTCGACTATCCAACAAGAAGCCTCTCGAAGAAGGCCATCTTACCCACCATCCCACATCCAAGCGCTACATCACCCAATTCATCGACCAAGTCGTTCCGAACGCGACTCTCTCAACAAAGGAGCAAGTGCACCGACATCACCAACATCCACTTCCTCATCCATCTATCTTCATAAGATGCACCAAACAATAATACTTTCACTACAAACAAATCCCGAGGCCCATCAAGGAGAGCAAGTCGCTGTCGCAATTCGGAAGCTCGAGGAGGACATCATGCAACAGGAGAACGCCAGACGACCTTGTCAATTATTCCAATGCAACTCTTGCGGCAAGGGATTTGAGCGAAAAAGTGATATGAAGCGTCATAGTAAGCATCTTCACCGCTCTTCAACTGATTTTCCAGCTGATTCTTCCTAGAACGCACCCACAGTAGTGTTAGGCCTCACGTCTGCGAGCATGCAGGCTGCGGCAAGCGGTTCGTTCGACGATCAACTTTGACTGTTCACATGAGAGTACATACTGGCGAAAAGCCTTACATGTGTGAGTATTGTAAAAACGTAAGCTGCAAGCTCGAGATAATGGATAGTAATTAACAGCTTTTATAGCGTTTCGGTGACTCGAGTTCCGTTGCAAAACATCGTAAAATGCACTCTAGAGAGAGACCTTATAAATGCTCCTACGCAGGCTGCCAAAAGACTTTCACCTGTCGTGCTACCATTACCCGCCATCAGGATCACTATACCGGAACTCTCGAGGAAACGGCGGCAGCTTTAGCTACACGTAGTAGAGGAAACAACGATCCGACGGCGAGCAGTATTCGAACAATGGTTCACTTTGGGCAAAACCAACCAGCTCAGCCCATTGCAACATTCGCCAACGGCATCGTGTATAATTCTATCACGTCTGCAAACGAAACTCCGAGTTTCCAGTGCAATCCCTAAGTGCGGAATCAGCACATATACGATACGTTTTTCTCGCAATGTTGAGGCTTTGCCAGAATATGGACCTGAACCAAGCGACACGGGGGAAGAATTCTCTCTCCATTCGGTTTTTGCATCCCGATGAAGAATTTTCCTCCAAAACCCCGAAGACTTCCCCGGCCTCCGCAGACCCATCATATATTTATTCATCAACTTTCTAAGAAGTCAAAGGAAATCAAGTGGTAGATGTTGTATTCGTGGTATTGTATCGGGGTTTGAAAGGGTGGAAGATGAGGCGGACTTTGCATTCCCTCAGAATACAGGTCATGGAAGCGCACTACAACATCTTTAGATTCATAGAAATGGACGTGTCGGTTTTTTTCCTTTTCTTCAAAATGTCCTTCCAGCTCACCTTGATGGAGTGTTTCTGAAAGATATGACATTGAAGCAAAGGCGCGATGCAATTGCTGCTAAATGGTTGACGAAATTACTGCAAGCAAGTAGTATACCTTGAAAAAGTGATATACAACCACGACTTGGTTAGAAAGGACTCTCGCCCTTTCGATACAGACTTCTTTTTTGCAGGGTATTTAGAAGAGTCTTCAGCATCTGCACAGTTTAGATCTCATTCATTGCGATCTCAACCCAACCAACATCTTGATGAATGGGGATACTCCGGTTATCGGGGACTTTGATTTCTGTCGACGGGAGGGGAAATTGGGGTTTAAGGCTAGGACGAGAAGCTGAATGAGTGAGAATTTCGGGTTTGCAGTCCCAGGAGCGCCAGGTGATTTGGCAATTTCGCATGAGGCGTCCGCTGATTTTTACCTCGCTCGAGATCCTTTACCGTAAGAAAGTTTGTGCTCCCAGGCGTGTGAAAGCAAGGTCTGGCTGTGATGTGTTGTAGAATGTGCGAGTTCAGCGCTTCTAGTAGAGTTTCTGATTTTGTTGGCGGTATGTTGTCCTGTCGTCTTGTCGCGGATCGTCTGCGCACAGCCACAGATATCGCCTGGCCGACCTTAGCGCACGGAAGAAAAAGCACCGCCACAGCTGACTATATCAGCACCTGTTCAGCACCTGTTCTGCACTTGTTCTGCACCTGTTCTGCACCTGTGTTCAGCGTTCAGCACCTGTGTTCAGCACCTGTGTTCAGCGTTCAGCACCTGTGTTCAGCACCTGTGTTCAGCGTTCAGCACCTGTGTTCAGCACCTGTGTTCAGCGCCTGGCACCTCTGTTCAGCACCTTTGTTCTACTTACTGCATCCGCTCTAATATTCCCAACTCTACTAAAACTATTCAGGGAATTTTACGCTTTATTTCGCATATTTCAAGCGATGTCCTTAACGCGAGATGATTTCGTTACCGATGGGGTCGCTATTGCATGCAACCCGTTTATTTCAAGTTACTACTACGGTAAACATATACTGAACTAGTATTTTTACTCTTGCCGCATATACTTACAATATATAAATCCCATTTCGAACAATAATCCAAGCTGGGTCTCACGGCGTTAAACCGATGCAAAAACCAACGGAAATATTAGTAAGTATATATTTGACATATAAATACTTATATTGATTGTATCTAGTACTACAAATCACAAAGTTCGATAATATTAATAAAAAATATTCAAGCAAATATAAAATATATATTAACAATATATAGATCCAATCAACGAATTTTGTATCATGTTTAAATTGAATACTAAAGTATTAATATGTTCGTAATATATAATAAATATATTTTAATTAATTATAATTGTAATATCGAAATTAATAAAAATCAAATATATAAAAAATTTTTTAATCAACAAAATTTTATAAGTTTTGAAAATACTAAAATCCAATATTTATTTTTATAGTTTTGACGTTATATTTGTAACAAATATTTTAAAATCGATAAATACATCAAAAAATATAAATAATTTATATTTACTACGTAATAATTATTAATTTTAAACGTGAAAAAATTACTCAAACTGAAATTTTTTTTGATAAAAAGTAAATTCTTTAAATACTTTATATATATTCAATTAATACTTTATAATACAATCAAACGATTTATTCTATTTAATAAATAGTATAAAATTCAATATTTCAAGAAATTAAAATAAGTTTATTATATATTCGAAATATATTTAATTGATACTTTGTAAATTACTTTCTAATAATTTAATTTTTAAATATATTAATAATTGTAAAACTATTACGTAAATTTTTCTATATTTTAAATATATTTAATATTAATATTATATTAATACTAAAAATAGAAAATTTGCGATTATATATAGTATAAAATTTCATCGGTAAAAATATATTCAAATATTGAAATAATTTTCAATTTATACGAGAAAAAGTATAGAATTAAATTATAAGTTTTTATATACGCTAATTTTAATATTAATTAATATATTTCTTTCGAGTTTATTTTCAATTAAAAACAAAAAATCAAACTATAAACTTAATATAATCTTTTAATTTTATTTTGATTTTATTGTTTAAATTTTATTAAATTTTGTATACAAAAAAATTTCTTACGAATATATTTTAACAATTGATTTTCTTAGTACAATAAATGAATTTAAACGATTATTATTATAATTCTCGTATAAAAATATTTATCGTATTATTAAAAAACTTGAAATTGAATTTATATAAAATACGAATACGAGACTTTTTATTTATTAAAATATTATTACAATACAAATTTTCAAAGAAAAATACTTTTATTTTATTAAATTTTAATTTTAAAACATTTTTTGAAAAACAATTTTTAATAAAACTTTCAATTTCATGCAACGATTTTTTTATAACGAGATTAATTAATCGCGAAATATACTTATTTTTCTTTATTAATCATTTAAAAAATTTATCAATAATATCAATATAAACAAAATTTATAATATTATTAAAAATTTAAAAATTTCTTATAGATTATTTTTGTTTTATTTTTCGTACTATATCGAAACGTTTCAATCTCGAAAAAAACTTGAAAACTTACGAAAAATAAACTAAAAAACTTTAAAAAAAAAATAATATTATTTAATAATATATTACTCGTATAAAAAATACAAATTACAAAATTAAAAAAAAACTATCTATAAACGAATCAATAATTGCGAAATCGAATATATAATAAAAAAAAAAATAAATAAAAAATAAATTTAAAATATTTTTTAAAAATATTAATAAAACAATTAATATTCGATCTATTAATAAAACTTTTATAATTTTACCAAAAGTATATTAAAATTTTTAAAAAATTTAACGAATTTCGCGTATTTATTATTATAAAATCAAATTTTATTAAATTTCGTAGTCTATAGAAAAAAGTAATTTATATCGTATATATAAAATAATTTATCAATAATTTTAAAATCATTTACATAAAAAAAATTAATTTAAATACTTTTAAAAAATGCGCGTTTATTATCAAAGAAAGTTTATTCGTTTTTACACTCAAAAAATATTACATAAAACGATCATATTATAATTAGAAAAAATACTATAAATTGAGCGATATTAATATTCGTACCAATATTAATATTTCGACAAAAAATTTTTCACGACTTTTTATCAACGAATAAACTCAAATATAATTCGCAAACTTTTTTTCTATTAATATTTTACTATACTCAAAAATTCGAATATACGAAAAATATACAAAAACTATAAACAAATATTTCTATTTATAAAATCAAAATCGATTTTCAATTTTTTTCGATTTAAAACAATTCAAAAAAAATATTATTATTTTAATAAATATTAATAACGAATATATTAATAATTATTTATAATACTTTTAATTTTCATTTAATTATCGAGTGTTTTTTCTTTTTTTTGAATCGTAATTTTTAATTTTTTTTACTACTTTCGTATAAAAACAAAAATTATACGTATATATTTAAATTAAAATTAAAACAAATTTCAAAAATATATTTTAATTCGTTAAATTTATTGAAATTTTTTATAAATTAATACAATACTTTGAAATTTAATTTGTTTTGAATATTATCAAAATTTTTTTTAAATATTATAAATGAATAATTTTTCGAATTTTTTGTATTTAATCAAATTCGATTTAATTAATAATAAAAATAATTTAATAGTATTAAAAAATATTATATATAATATATAATAATTTCGAATATTATTTTCGTTATTATTGTTTTTTAAAATAATAATTACTTCGAGTACAATTATTTGTTTTTTTTTTAAATTTAAATAAAAATATTTACGTTTTATAATTTCAAAGAAATAAACGTATAAATTTTTCGCGAAATAATTTGAATAATATCTTTATACAATACGCGATTGAAAAGAGATAAAATACGAAAATTTTAATACAATTTTCGATTTAAAAATAAAACAATTATTTCAATTTTAAAAAGTAAAAAAAAAAATTATTCACTTTGAAATACGTTTAAAAATACGATATTTTATACAAAAAAAAAATTCGAAAATTCGATATAATATAAAAATATAATACTAAAAAAAAAAAATTTAAAGTTTTAAAATAATTAAAAATATTAAATTTTTTTCAATTATATAAAATTGGTAAAAAAAATCAAAATAGTATCGATATTCGTTAAATAAATCAATTATATATTGAAAATAATATATACAATTAAATAAAAATTACTAATTTTTTTATTTTAAAATCTACTTCGAATCAATTATCAAAACAATAAATTCTTTCAATTTCAATATATATTTTATCACTTTTTCAATTTAAATTTTTATATTTCTTTTTATTAAATTGAAATAAATTTTATTAATTTACGTAATTGTACTCGAAATCGAAATTAATATCGCGTTTTTAAAAATAAATTTTAACGATAACGATTTTTCGTTATTATTGCAATTTGTTTAATTTATAAACCAAATAAAAAAATTTATTATTATAAAATTAAATCTCAAAATCGATTTATTATATAAATTATTGAATTTTTCTATTTCGTTTTTTTGAAATCTAAAAACGATCTCGAGAATCGATAATAAAACTACGATCGATTATTGATTATTTGAATAATAAAACTAAAAAACGTTTCTCGATTAATATTATTTAAAAACGTATATAATAACGTTTATTAAAAGTTCTCGTTTTTCGAAATTAATTATTTCGATATTTCCAAACGTAAAAAACGTAAAATTTTTTAATAAAAACGCGAAAATTATTATAAATATAATATTATTTTTAATTATTATTAAAATTTGAGAAAAAATCTCGTTAAATTAAATAATTTTGATTAAAACTTGAAAAAATATATTATTCGTTTTTAATATTTTTTAAAAAAAAATTTAAATATATTATTTTAATATTTTAAATAAATATATATTATTTTTGAAAATAAAAAACGTTTTTAAAAATTGTAATTTAACGTTATATAATTCGAATTTAAAAATTGAAATATCGACGATTTTTGTTTTTATTATAAACTATTTGTAGAAATACGACAAATATTATTATATTATAATATTTATAGAGTATATTTTATCTCGAGTTAATATTTTTTTTTGTTGTAAAAAAACTTAAAAATTCTTTAAAAAAATCTCGAAATAATATTATATTGCGATTATAAATAAAGCGTTTTCAATGCGATTATTTTTAGTAAATATTATAATCGATAATTAATAAACGCTTTATTATTATAATAAAAATACAAATAAAAAAATAAGTATATTTTATTTATTTAATTATAAATATTCGAATTTTATTTTTCGATTAAAAAATCTTTTTTTGTTTAGAATTAAAATTTTTTTTATATTGTTTTTACAAACGTTAAAAAAACTCGATTTATTGTAATATTAATAAGAAAACGTTTGTTTATATTGTAACGTTTAATTTTTACTTTTTGAATCAATTATAAGCGTTATTATATTCGATAATAAAATAAATATTATTTCAAAGTTTATTGAATCGTTTATAGTATTAAAATAATTAGTATTAATAAAATTCGATGAATAATTATACTTTACAATATTTACGAAGTTAATTTTTTGTAATTAAAAAAAGCGATTTTCGATAATTATATTTTATATTGAAATTGAATTAAATATATTAAAATATACTCGAAACAAATTAAAAAAACTATTATATTCTAACGTTAATTGAAATACTTTTAAATCGAGTAATATAAACGTAATTTTTAAATTATTATTATTAATTATCTCAAAATAAAAAATATTATTAAAAAATAATAAAAAAATATCGATTAAAATAAACTAATTACTTTATACTATCGAAAAAATTCTAAAAATAATTAATATCGATCAATAATATTCTTTTTTTTACTTTAAAAATTTTCTATTAAAAACTATTAATTTTTTAAGCGTTTTATAATTCGTTTAAATCGTATTTAGTTTTAAAAGAAATTAATATAATACTCGATCGATTTTAATAAAAATTAATTCGAATATTTATATTTAACGATTTTTAAAAATTGCGAAATAAATTAATAAAAAGAAAATTATATTAAAAATCGTTTTAATAAGTTTTTAATTGATTTAATAATTCGAAATTATAATTTTTATTTATAAAAAATTTAAAATTTTTAATAAAAAAAAAAACTTTTCGTATAAATATATTAAATATTCTATTTTTCGTATCGATCAATTATTGAATAAAAAAAAATAATTATTTGAATCAAATAATACAATATTTTAAAATGATTTAATACGTTTATTTTCGATAATATTTATTAATTTAATTTCGAGTATTAATAAAACTATTTATATTTTTTACGCGATATCGTAATTTTTATTTGATATTCAACAATTAAATTAACAATTTATATCCGATCGCGAAATAAATTAAAATGCGTCGAATACGAAATTTAAAACGAAATATTCGTTATTTTTTATTAATTGAATATAATTTATATATTCAATAAATACGATTATTCAATTCTCAATTTATTACTTTTTTCTATTTCTTTGAACTCGTTTAATATTGTTTATTGTAATAAGATTGAGTGATAGTGTTATCGATTCGCATTAGACTAGTTTGACACGTGATCTAGTCTTGAATATAAGAGATCTGACATTTTGTAATCCTAGAAAACAATAGAGCATTTTTTGCCTTTTTATACTACGATTTTAATTTTTAATAATAGTTTTATATCGATAGTTTTTTGTACAAATATTAATAAATATTGTAAAAATAATATATAAATTACTTTTCTAATAAAAATAATTTCGAAATTTTATAAAACAACGAAATTTTCTCGAAATATATTTACATTATCTATTAAATTATCTTCTAATGAAATTTGTTTCAATAAATCGATTACTAATTTTAAACTTTTTATTTCAAATATAAACAATATATATTTATTAAATTACTTTTTCCGTTTTTAGTTTATAATATTCTTTTTTTATTTAATTATTATTTTTATTTAAACGTTTTTCATTCGAATTATTTTTAATTTTTATTTTATATATAATAATAAATTTTTCAATTCTATTAATAATCGATTTACGAAATCTTTAAACGATTATATTTTTATAAATAAATAATTACGTTTAAAATTATTTGTTTTTACGTTTATATTCGCAATTAATAAAATATTATTTTTTGTAAAAATTTTTATAGAAATTTTTTTTAATTACTATTCATATACTCGTTTATTATTTCGATAGTATTAATAAATAAAATTTGTTTTATCGTATTTGAATTTACGTTTTTTATTAATTTATTGATTAATAATAAATTTATATATGTAATTATTAAATAAAAATAAAATTTAAACAAATTTAAATGTCAATTTATTTACATATTAAACAATTTGTTTTCAATTTATAAAAACTTACTTTTTTTCTCGTTATAATAAAAGCAATTTCTTGCGTAAAAAAACAATTTAAAATTATATAATACGTTTTTTGAATTTTATTTGTTTATTGAAATTATTAATAAATTTTTGCGATTAAAAACGATTAACGAATTTATTTTAAATAATTTTTCGAGTTTTTTTATCGTTATATTTCTATATTGACGAATTGTAGTAAAGTTGTTAAAATATAAAAAAAATATATATTGCGTCTCGAAATTTCGATGTTAATCAATTAGTGTAATCTAGTATAAATAAATAAAATTATTCGTAAAATTTAATTTTCGATTTTTTTCTCAAAATGTAACGTAATAATTCGATATTATTTTCAATAAATTTAATAGTAAATATAACGTAAAAATAATTTTCAATTATTGTTTATTAAATGTAGATTTAAATATATAATTACAAAAAATTAAATAGTAAAAAAAAACATTTTTTTCGAAATAAAATCTTTTAATAATTTATTTCGAAATTCAATTTTTTTTAAATATATTAATTTAATATATAAATATTCGAATAATTTATTTTATATTTAAAAAACATTTTTTAAAGCGTTATTTTTTAAAGTACAATATAAAACATTTGAGTATTTAGTATTTATATAATTATATTTATTATTATTATTTATATAAACTTTTTTTTAAACAACGAAAATTTGTCTATTTATATTGTAAATTAATTTTTTAGAATTTTACTATTTTTAAATACTAAACAAAAACAAATACAATATTTAATCGAATTAAATTCTATTTCGCTTTATATATTTATAAATAATATAAAAATTTATAATTTCGTTTTTTATAATAATCGTTATTCGTACATTAAATATTATTGTATTTTAATATAATTATTAATACGTTTACTAATTATTGATCGTAAATTAAAAAAAAATATTTAATTTATTTCATTTAATAATATTATATATATTCTTTATATAAATTGACAAAAACTATTATAATATTATACTAAAAATATAAATATATTATTTCAACGAAATATTTTATTTCGATAATTTAACAATAATAAAAATATTTATTTTGTATTTTTATTTTCGAATATTCTCTCAAAAAACGTTTAAAAAAATTGCATATAATATTATAACAAATAATATCGTATATAACGCTATATTTACTTTTGTTTTAATAATTTAATATATTTTAATTCAAATTATTTAAACAAAATAAAATAATACGATTCGAACAAAATATATTAATATTAATATTTTTAAATAAACAAATAATACTATTAATATTACTTTGAATATTATTATTTTTATTTTTCTATTACTAAAATTAATAAAATTAACGATGTCGTAAAAATAGAAAATTCGTATTTTATTAATTTTTAATTTGGAATTTTTATAAATATATATGAATTTAATAATAAAACCTCGAATTAATCAAAAAAACAAATATTATAACGTTATTATCGTTAGTATATTTCGATTTACGTCGCTTATTAAATTTGTAAATACTCAAAATATAATATATAAAAAAAAGTAATACTATTAAAATATAAAAATTGATTACAAATATAAAAAATTACGTTTTTATAGATTATTAAAATATTATTGAAATTTATATCAATATTATTTATATTTATTTACTAATATTACTTTTTTTATTTCAAAAGAAACTATTAATTACTATTATATTATATAAATTAATTAATAACGAAAATATTCAAATTATTTATTAATCGAAAACTCGAAATTCGAACGTTTTTTTACTTTTGAAAATAGTAAATATTCATTAAATACATAAAAATTATTAAGATGTCTCGTATTATAAAAATACGTAGATTTCTTTGTACGATTTCGTACGTTTTTGAATATAAATACACTGTTTTTATATTTATATTCAAATTAACAATTATAAAAACTTTATTATAATATTTAATTTAACGTTTATAAAATATCGACTTTTAAAATATTATTTCTTTATCAAAATTTCAATACTTGTTTAATTTCCATATTCAAATAACTCGCTCCATTTTTAGATTTACTCAATTTACGTATCGCAATTCAATCAAAACTTATTACACTAAAAATTTCAATTTTTAACAAAAAACTAAAAAACGTTACTCGTTTAATTAAACGTTTTAAATTTATTATTATATATTTACAATTACAATTATAATTATATTAGCAAATAAAATTAATTTATTCTTTTATATATTTTATTTAAAATTACATATTTTATAATAATAATTTATTTCTCGTTTTCATATTTATTTTTTCTTATTTTCTTTTATTTCACTAAATTTAATTCAATATTTTACTATTTTTCTAAAATCAAAATTCAAAACAATTTATTGAAATAATTTTTTTCAATTTTTTTAAAATTAATAATATTATATTTATTAAACGAATAAATATATTTATTATCGATTTTATAATTTGTTTATTTTTATTTCGTTTTATATTGTACGAAGTCCAACAATACAATTTTATAACAAGTTTTTTAAATACGTTTAAAACTCTAATTAAAGTCTTTAAAATATACAATAAAAATAAATTTAAATTATTTCTCGTAAATTACAAAATATCGTTTTTTTTTTTCGAAATTGCAAAAAATTTATAGTAATAATTTTAAAATTATTACGAAATATAATTTTATATACTTTTAATTCAATATTTTTTTTATTACGCGAATCAATTTTATCGATATAATAAATATTAATTTTAATTTATTTGAAATTCTATGTAATTTTAATATATTTTACTTTTAATAATCGAGAATATAATTGTTTCTTGAAAAAATTTTCGTTTTTTAACGTAATATTAATATTAATTTCGCGATAAATTGAAAGTATTTCATTGTATATTGTTTTATTAATAGTAAGAGTAAAAAGTAAAATAAAAATTTGATTATTGTATTGAAATTGAAAAGTATTTAAATAAATTATAAAATGGATTTTTATTGAAAATTTTTTGAAAGAAAATATATTACTAATTATATTACAACGAAATTCAAAGAGTGTACTAACGATAATATTAATAAAACGAATTAATATTACTATAAAAAAAAAAAATTATATATTTCGTTTTTTAAATAATTAAAATTTGAAAAATTTTATTATTATTTTAATATAATTAAAAATTTAATATATGTAATTATATTATTTTATTTATAAATTTTTTTTTTTATATAGAAAAATAAAATTATATTTAAAATTAAATTATTAACGATTATAAAATTTTTACAAAAATTCGAAATAAAATAAAAAATTATATTTTAATTATAATAATTGTAAACTATTTATTTATAATCGCAATATTCAATTTATTATTATTTTAGTTTTTTAGTATAAACTCAAAATTACAATTTAATATAATTTTTTTACAATATTTTAATCTTTTTATATTTTTTTACTTTTTTATTAACGAATAAAAATTACGTTTACTACGATTTAAATATAATATTATTATAAAATTTATTTAAATTTATTGTTTCAAATTTATTATTTTCGATTATTTTAAATAATTTTTTTAATATTTCTATTAATAGTTTTATCAATTCTACAAATTTTTGTTTAGTTATTTTTTTATTCGTAATTAGATTTGTAATAATTTAAAATTCAATAATTTTTTTTAAAATTATAACGATTTTTTGAAATTGTTTAATTGAAAGTTAATATTTAAAATTTATATAATAAAAATCGATAAAATTGTAATTTACGTCAATCGTAAAACAAATAAAATCGATAAATAATACGAAATAAAATTTGAAAAAATTGAAAAATACAAATCTAATAAAATTAATTTCGGATTTTATAAAAATCGTTTTATTAAATCGATTAATAAAATTGAATAAATAGAGATAAAATAAATCGTAAAAGTTTATAAAAGTATTTTTCATTGTATAAATTTTAAATAAACGAGAAATAAATATAAAAATTATATTTATAATATAATATATTAAGAAATTAAAAAAATAGTAAAAAATAAATATATTATTAATAATTTTCTAATAAAAATCTGAGAAAAAAAAAATATTATTATTGATTGTTTTGTAATACTACGAATTAAAATATGTAAATATACGATTATTTAAATTTATAATAATATATAAATATAAATAAAAAATTTGAAATAAATAATAATTCGAAATAATTATAAATTTTAATTTTAAAAATTTTTTTTTTTTTAAATAGTTTTTTTATTTTTCAAGTAATTATTTTATTTAATTAAATAGTTTTTTTTTTTTTTAAATAGTTTTCGTTTATTTTTATTAAACGAAATAATTTTTATTAAATATTAAATTTAAAAAAATAATAAAAAAATTATATTATCAATTATTACAATAATTTTATTTTAAAATATTACAAATTTCGATTTTTTTATAAATAATTATTAATAACATTTCTATTTATATAATTGACAATTTTGTAAAAATTAAAAAACATTGAATTTATAATATTAAATATAAAAAAAAATAATAATTTTTTTCGTTTATTTATTAAATTTATTTTTTTACGTGCAAATTTTTGTATAATCGCGTTACGCGTTAAAAAAATTTATTTTTATACGTTTTTTTAAAATTGAATTTAAACTTTAAATAAAAATTATTATTCGTATTATAATATAAAATATTTTGAAAATTTCTCGAATTTCGAAATAATATTTTTTATAATAATTCGAAATTTATATAAAAACTTGCGTCGATTTTTCATATATAATATATATTGAAATTTTCAAACAAATTAAAATTGGTTTTATAGTTTAAAAAAATATAAAATATTTAAATTGATATAGTTTGATTAAATAAAATTAATATTATAACGTTAATAATATATTATACAATTTGAAAACGAGTATTACGACAAATAAAAAACTATTAATAAATTTATTATTTTAATAAAATTCAAATCGAAAAAACGTAAAAAAACTTAAAATATATCGACGATATTTAAATTGTTATATTATTTTATAATAATTAAATCGAGTAAAAAAAAGTAATTATTAACAAAGTACAAATATAAATAATATAAAAATAATTATTAATATAATAAAATTTAATAAATTGAAATAATAAAATTTTTTAATATTTTAATATAAATTTATTAATAAGAAAATAAATATACAAAAGAAATTAATTTGCGATTATTATTAATTAATAAAATTTTTGATTATTTATTACGATAAATTATTAATAAAAAGATTTATCGATTGTTAAAATTTATTAGTATTTTAATTGATTTAAAAAAAAGTATTTTAAAATTTAATATTAATAAAATAATAGATAAAAATTTGTAAAATGATTTTTCAATAGAATTATTTATACGTTTTTATATTAATCGATTTTTTTAAATTGATTAATAAGCGTTTTATATTAAAAATGTTTTTTTTTTATTTTTAATAATTTGATAATAATTAATATATTTAAAAATCGAAATACAAAAAATTACAATAATATTTTAAAAAAAGAAATTTTCGCCAAATTAAATTAGATTTAAAACGATATATTTTCAAAGACGCAATATTTTTAAAAATAAAAAAAGTTTTAATATAAGAAAATTCTTTTTTTATTATTTCATAGAAACGAATAAAATTGATTAAATATTATTCGTTGATTTGAAAATAACGAAAAAAAAAAAAAAAAAAATCAATAAAGTATAATATATTACAATTAACGTAAAATAAAAATAGTAACGAAATAAATATTTTATATAAGTTTATTAACAATTTATTTATTATATTATAAAAATAATTATTATAATAATAATTATTAAAATTAATCAAAAAATTTTTATTTTACGTATTATATTTTTCGTCGAATATTGTATATTTAATAAGATTATATAATTTGATTCGTGTAAAAATTAAAAAAAAATATTTGATTTAATAAAAAAATGTAATAATAAAAAGAAATAAATTGTTGTAAAAATAAAATATATATAAATTTATAGTATTACATTTTTTTATAATAAAAACTTAAAAAATTATAATAATTTTTTTTTAATAAATTAAGTGAATAATATTGATTATTTTTTATTTTTATATTATAATTTTAAAAATAAAAGTATTAAAATTTTTAAAAATTTTAATTAAAAAATTTGTAAAATCAAATTTAATTACATATTTAATTTAAAATTTATCGAAAATAATTGTATTTATAATAAAACGTTTTTTTTACAAATTATTATTTAAACGTTTACTATAGCGTTTATCGTAATATTTATTTTGCATTATTTAATATCGACTCGCAAAAGAAATTAAATTTTATTATATTTATAACGAAATTTTTTTTTTTACAAATTATTAATCGAAATTTTGTATCGATATAAAATTTTAATTATTTTAATATTTATTATAGTATTTGTCGTAATATTATTATATATTAATTTAATATCGATCTATAAAAAACAATAAAACGTTTTTTTTACAAATTATTATTTGAACGTTTATCGTAGTATTTATTATAATATTTACTATATATTATTTAATTGATTTGTAAAAAAAATTTAAATTTTATTGTATTTACAATGAAGATTTTTTTATATAAATTATTTTCAATGTTTGTAATAAAATTTTTATCGATATTAATACTTTACAAAAATTTGTTTTATTATATTTAAAGTTTTTTTTTAATTCGAAATTATTCGAATAATAAATAAAAAAATAAAAAATTTAAAAAATTTTTTATAAAAAAAATTTAAAAAACGTAAATATAAAATTTAAAAATACAAATAATATTAATATTAATAATATACTATTTAAATTTTATAATCTTAAAATATAAATAATTTTTTGAACGTTAGATTAATTTTGTTACGTGAAATCTTGATTCAAAGAAATTTATAAATTTTGAAATTCGTTTTTTATTAAAATTTATAAATTTGAACTCGTATTATTAATTTTTATTCGAAAAAAATTTTTATAATTTCAATTTATTTTATTTATTTAAAAATGTATTTTTGTTATTAATTAATATATTACTATAAATTCTTTTTACAATAAAGATTTTATTATTTACAATTTTTTATTCGTTTTTGAATATTTAAATAATAAAATGAAAAATTATTAAAATTTTATTTTAAATAAAATTTATTTCAATTATTTTCGATATTTTTATTAAAAATTCATTTGATTTTTTTTGATTTTTTCAATTCAATTAATTTTTATTTTTACTAACAATAAAATTCATTTTTTATTTGAGAAATTTTAAAAGAAATAATTAATATATCCAATAATTATAATTTATAATATAATAAAAAAATTCAATTAAAATTGTAATTATTATTATAATTATAATTTATATAATATATATTATTTTATTATTGGTATTGTAAACAAAAAAAAACAAATTAATTAAATACAATTTTATAAAATAAATATCGATAAATAATTAGTATATTATTATAAAATAAAATAAATCGTTAATATCGAAATTTAAATTTATAAATTTTGAAAAATAAAATCGATATATTAATCAAAATATTTTAAAATAAATAGTATTAAAAATCAAAATAAAAAAAGCGATTATCGAATAAATAAAATTTAAAATTTTTTTATATTATTAATACTTTTAATATTATTTTTAAATAAAAATTTATTTATATATACAATATTCGTAAAAATTAATATAAATATTTTCTATTTTCGTAAATCGATATTCTTTTTTTTTATTTATTTTTATTTAATAATTTTATCGAATAATAAAAAAAAAACAAATAAATTTACAAATTAATTAATTTGTACAAACGTAAAAACGATTATCGTAAAAGTATTTATAATAATATAAAAAAAAATTATACATTTTAAATAAATTTTACGTAAAAATTGCAAATACAATTTAAATAGTATTTATTAATTTTTTTATAATAATTGTAATATCTACTAATAAAAATATTATAAAAAATTTTTACACGAAAAAAAAAACAAAATAATAAATTTGAACGTAGTTTTTAATCGTTTAATACGAATAAAATCTTTTTATATTTGCGAACAAACGAATTATAATTGAAATCGTAAAAATAATTACGATTAAAAATATTGAAAATAATATTTTTTAAATAATTATTATAATTTAATTTAAAAAATTTTTTATTTATTGTAATTAAAAAATTATATTGATAAAATATTTGATTTAAAAAAACGATTTTATAATTGTAATTAAAAACGTAAAATCAAATATAAATATAGTAATAAAAACGTAAGCGATAAACGTTCGAATAAAATAATACTATTAATTAATTGAAATATTAGATTATATTATATCGTTTAAAGTAATATTATATTTAAATGTTCAAAAAAAATAAATTCGTATTTTAAGTATTATAATCGTAAATTGTATTGAGATTTTTTGATTAAAATACATAAAAACGAAATTGATTATAAAAAACTTATTAAAATATTGTCGATTTTATTTGATTTCGATATTTGATTAAATAAATTTCGTTTGAAAATAATAAATTGTATCAATTTATATTTTAATAAATAATAGAAATAGTAATTATAAAAATTTAAAAATGCGAATAAATAATTAGTTTTTTTGAAATAGAAATTTTATTTTTAGTACTATAGAATAATTATTAATTATTTGTTTTGTATTATTAAATTTTTTTTTATAGATTATTTTTTATATAATAATAATTTTAATAATTTTTTTATTAATATATTTTATCGCTTTAATTTAATTTGTAAATTATTATAATCTCGATTCGTTGTTATAAAGCGAATATCGTTAGTAATTTTATAAAAGTATTATTAAATTACTTTGAAAAAAAAATTATTGTATTGAATTAAAAATAAAAAAAAATAATATATTAAAAAACTTCAAATAAAATACATTTTAATTACTTTAAATTTTTGTGTATTTTCGTATTTCGTATTGAAAGATATAACAAATTAATTTAACGACAAATATAGTAATTATAAAGTAAATTTAATATTTATTTATATGCGAAAAATTAACGTTTAAAAAATTTAAATAATTGAGTTTTTTAATTTTTTCGATTTCGTTTTTATTATTAATTACGTTTAATAAAATAAAAATTGGTAATATAATCAATACTAATAAAAAATAAATTCTTATTATAATATATAAATAATAATCGAAGAAATAATTTTCGAAATTGAAAATATATTTAAAAAAACGTAATATTAAAACGAAAAATATATGTAATAACAAAAAAATTGATTTTTATTTTAAATTAAACGTTTAACGTATTTATTAAAAACTGAAAATAAACTTCGTATTTTTATTTAAAAAAAATTATTTTTATTATTATTTTAAAAATTTAAATTTTAAAAATATATATAAAATAATTTTTAATTCAAAGATAATTTTTAACATTGTAAAAAATATTAAAAAAATACTTAAAAATTCGTTTTGTATTTTTTGAGTTTTTTTTGTAATATTATTAAATATATTGATAATATTATTACTTATTATTATTTTTCAATCAAAGTTGAAAAATCAATAAAAATAATAATATGAAATAATAATAAAAAAAAATAAAAATAATTATTATTGATATAAAAAAATTAATTTAAAGTTTTATAAAAAAATCTTTAAATTTATACGAATTTCATTGTACGATTTTATTTATATTAATTTAAAATTGAATAATTTTAAATAATCTTCTATTTAAATAATTTTTACTTTAATCAATATTACTAAGTACACATTTTTACAATTTGATTATAACCACTAAAAATAACGTCGTTTTTTAAAACACAATTTATTACAATTTCAAAATATAAAAATTATTCAAACGAATTTTTTTATTTAATTTTCAATTTTTATTTTATTCTCTAATTAATATAATTACTTCGAATTTAATTCTTCTCAAAAATACTATTTAACTCGTAATCGATATTTCGATATTGATTTGTTTTTTATCTCTTTTATTTTTTCAATTTCAAAACATCAAATCGTAATATTTTCTCGCAATCTATCGATTATTTCTTTATTACCAATATCAAATTATTCAAATACACTTTTACAATCTATCGATCTCGTATTTTCCGTTTCAATTATCGATATTTTCAAAGTTATATTAAACAAATTTAAACGCATAAATATTGTTATTAATAATACTAAATATAATTTTTTCAAAGAATTTGAATTTACTAATAAAAAAAAGTTTTAAAAATTATTTGAAATCAATTTTTAGATTTTTATTCAAATTACAATTCTACAATTTCTATTAATTACTTTTTATTGACTACTTTTTATTAACTACTTTTCACTAATTATTTTTTATTAATTACTTGTTAATTACTTCTACTAACTACTTTTCACTAATCACTTTCTACTAATTATACTATTGTAGAAGGGCAATGGAGCACAAAGCAAAAAGGCTCAACCGTAGGTCAGTTCGTCTTAGCCAGTGGGCTAGACTCATCCGAAGTAATCCGTAATCCGTAAATCAATCAATCAATCAGTCAGAGTAGAAGTAGAAAGGGTTGTTGATTAGTCTATGGTGAGCGAAAGCTCCTTATGTACTAGAAGACACGTGACCAGCACTGCTCTCGAAACTAGCTATTTACAAGGATTTTTGAAGAGAAAGCATATAGCTCCACCACACTATACTAAACATTTTTATTATATTCATAAATTACTTTTTCTAATAATACTTTACTTTAATTAATCCATTCTACGATTATTATTCTCAACAATTTTATACTCTAATCAATTTTTTTATTTTCTAAATAAATATTAACAAAATTTAAAAATAGTAATACTATATTTCGTATATTGTTTTTAAACGTCTTTGATAACTTCTATTCATAGAATTCAATATTTAATAATCGTTTAAAATAATACGAAAAAATACAAATACAATATTACTTTTTATTATTTTTATTTTTTTTTTATTATTTTTTATTTTCGATTGTTTTTTACTTAATAAATTCGACAAATTATTGTGTATTTGTTTATTAATCCAATTTTATTCATTATAATAACATACGATTTTAATATTTCGAAACTCGTAATTTATTAATTATAATTACTTTTTTTACGATTATTATAATTTTTATTATTATTTTATATTTCAAAACAATATATATAAAAAAAATTATTTTAAACTTTAATAACATTTTATTACTAATTATATTAATTCGTTTAATATATTAAAAAAATATTTAAAATATAAAATTAATAATACGATTTAAATTTTTTTATTTATTTTAATAAAAATTAAATATATTTATATTTTTTTTTAATTTGAAATCGTATTTATTTACTAATATATATAAATATTATTACTAGAAATATTAATTAATACAATACAAATATAGTACTAACAAATATTGTAAAAACGCTTTAAATATAATTATTAAACTTTTTATATTTTGACAAAAAATTAATTTATTAAAATAATTTATTTTATTTTTCGAAATATTATACGAAATTATTTTATATTTTATTAAAACATTAATAATTACTTTTTATCTACGAATTTTCAATATCGCTCGAATTTTTCGTATTTTAATTTATATTACTATTACAATTCTCATTATATAAACTATAAATATTATTCTTAAAACGTTTTTTTTTTATCGTTTTTTAACGTATAATTGAAATTTAACAATCGAAAAAACTTGTAAACAATACAATACAATATACGTCTCTATTAGCGCTTTAAATATTATTATAAACTTTATAATTATATTTATTTCAATTCTATATATTTTAAATTTACAATTGATTTGAAAATACAAATTTAATTTTTTGTTTATATTTTTATTCGACGCTTTGTAAATTTACTATTATTATATATAATCTATAAATTCATTAACACAAAATAATATTACAATTATTAGTATAATTCGAATTAAATTTTTTCAAATAATTTCATTTACGAATTCAATTTATATTTTTTTAATAAATTTTTTTTAAACAATTTTTAAATTTTATTTATATATTATTAATATTAATTTTTTTATAATTGGAATTTTTATAATTATTATTACGTTAATTGTTTTCAATTCTACGAAAAAACGAATTACTCGTAAATTTGTCTTTTTTAAATAGAGTAATAAATCAAATCGAGAAACGCAATATAAATACAAAAAAAAAAATATAAATTTAAAATATATAAAAATAGAAAATATTATTTCGAGTAAAATAGTATATAATAATAATAATAAAAATGAGAAATGTTTGATTCAAAATAGTAATCGTATTATAATTAAACGAAGCGTAAATATAATATGTTTATAAGTTTATAAAATACGAGTAAAATCAATTATACGTTAAAACAAAAAAAATTTCACGTTTTTTTTTGAAAAAAATTAAAATAAAATTTTATTAATATAATAAATCGACTTATAGTAACAAAAGTATTTTAAATACTTATATAATCAATAATATAATTAATAATACGATTAATAATATTTTTAATATTTAAAATTTGATAAAATCGAATCAATTGTTAATAATTACAATATTTTAAACTTTATATTATTAAAACAAAAATTTTTATATTTTTATTTCTTTTTTATCCGTTCTATTTATATTTTAATACTTTTTAATTTCTTTCAAAGTTTTGATTTTCAACGATTAATACTCGTAAATTTCATTCAAAGAATTTCAAATCAAATAAAATAATTTTCAATTTCTTTTTTCAATATTTTCCACTTATAATTTTAATATTTTTTACTCTAATTATTCTATATATTCAATTGTTTATTACACAATATCTTTTTTTCTTAGATTATATTTTTAATTTCTTTCAAATACTTTTTTAACTTTTAAACTCGCATATAAAACTATTTTATTATTTATTTTATATTTTTTATTTATTTATACGCAATTTTCAATTACTTCTTTAAAATTTCCAAATACTTCCAAGATTTTATTATTTACTTTTTTTATCGTCGTATTACTTTATTCGCTTCTTTCAATTCTTTTTTATTAAATCGTAATTAAATTATTCAAATATTTTTTTTATAATTAAAATTTTTATTTACAATTTCTAATAACGCTTTTACTTTTTCACGTATCTCTATAATAAAATCTATTCTTTTAATCAATCTATTTTATTCTTTTCAATTTTTTTTATATTATCAACAAAATTAACGAAATTTAAATTGATACAAATTTATTATTCAATTTGAAATAATACGTTCTACGATACAAATTTAATTCAAAGTAATTTTCTATTTTTGTTCTTATTTTAATATTGATTTTATTCAATTTTTTTTATTCAATAAATTTTAATTACTATTAAATTGTTTTTAATTTATAATTACAAATATTAAATTTTTATTTTCAATCGTTTCAATAATTTTTTTTATTGCGTTTTCAATATTTAAAATATTATATTCGTATAATTTTCTATTTTTTTTAATAATAATTAGTTTTTTATATCGGTAAATTCTTTGAAATACGAAATAATTTATTTGTAAAATATTTTCCATGGTATAATTCAAAGAAAAAATTAATTCAAATAAATCGAATAAATATATAATTAAATAAAAAACTCAAATAAATTTCGAAAAAAAAAATTCGAGGAAAAAAAAAGTTCGAAAAAGAAAAAAATTCGAAAAAAAAAAAAATTTCGAAAAAAGTGAAAATTTTAATAGAATATTCGAATAGAAAATTAAATTTTAAATATAATTTATAATATAAATTAAAACGAAATATAATTTAAAATAAAACGTAAATTGAAATATAACGTAATTCGAAATAAAATACGTATTATATATAAAATTACTAAAGATTTTATTTACAAGTAAAAAACAAAATATATAATTATAATATAAATAAAAAAATAAATTTGTAATTTATTTAAAATAAAATATAAATTAAACAAATAAAATAACAATAAAATAAAACTATAAATATATTTCAAATTACAATTTAATTAATACTTTTATTTTATTTTAATTTTTTGTTTTTATTTTTTTACTTTCTTTAAAAATTTCAATTTTCGATATTTTCTTTCGATTTATACTCGAGTTTTTTCCAATTAAAAATTCTAATTTTGAATACTTTTTTCAAATTTTTTATTTTTATCATTTTAATTTTTTACAATTTTATATTCTCGCGCTTTATTCAATTAATTATTTTTTAGAATTTTTTCTTTTAAATTTATATTTTTAATATTTTACAATTGTTTTTTTAATTCTTTTATTAATACTTACTTTTTTATTTCTTGTATTTCTATTATTTATTCACGTGCACTTTTTAATTTCTTTTTCAATTACTATATTATTCTTTAAACATCTAATAATTTATTTTTCAAGTTTACAAATAATTTACAATAATAATACAATTCGAATTTCGAATATATTATTTTATTTTCAAGTTTTAAAATTATTTTATTATTAATTTTCAATTGTACTTTCAAATTTGGTTTTTTTTTTATTTATTTATTTAAATATTTACTTGTATTTAATAATATTTTCGCGGTATTTTCAACGTTTTCAACGAAAATTACATATATATAAATTTTTTATTCAATTAAAAAAATTATTTTACGCGATAATAATTTTATTTATAATAATCTAATAATTTTTTTCTTATTTTAATATTAATTTTTTTTAATTTTCGCTCGATAAATTTTAATAACTAATAAATTCTTTTTATTTTAAAATAATAAACATTAAATTTTTATCGCGAATAATTTTAATAATATTTTTCGTTATTTTATTGATTTTACGTATATTATATTCGTATTGTTTTCGATTCTTTCAAACGAAAAATATTCTATAATTAGAAATTTGAAAATATGCATTGCACTTTTTTTTAATAATATCGTTTTTATTACAATAGAAAATAAAAATCAATTTAAATAAATCGAACGAATATATAATTTTAAAATAATATATTTATGTAAACAAATATAAAAAAAATCAATTATTTAAAAAAAACTAATCTCGAATTAAAATAAATATACGAATTTAAATTAAAATACGAATTTATAAAGTTTAAATATAAATTGAAATAAATAATATTATTAATAAAACGAATAAAAATCAAACGATTACGAATAAAATTAATATCATTTTAATTTAATTTAAATTTTAATTTAATATTAATACGTAAACTTTTTAATTGTATTTCAATCTATAAATATAATAAATTTTGTAAATATTATTAGATTTTCAATTTTTTAAAATAATAATTATTATTTTTAAAAATATTTAAATTGTATAATTATACGAGTTTATATTATTAAAATAAAATTCGTTCGCTATTTTTCGTTGAAAAATCAAATATATAATAAAAATTGAATTATTTTTAAAATAATATAAATTAAACGATTATATTTTGAATAATAATTATATTATTATTATCAAATTTAAAATTACATAAATTAATTAAAAAATAAATTGCGAATTAAATTTCTAAAAAAAAAATTATAAAAATATTTAATTTTTTTCTAATAAAAAATCGTTATTTTATCAATTTTTTTTCTTTTATTATTTTAATTATAATTTTTTGTTTAAAATAATTTTAATAATTCGAATATTAAAAATCAATAAAAATTCGCATTTTTAAATTTAATATTAATATTAATAAATTACGTGTAATATTTAAACGAATAAAAAAAAAAGCGATACAAAAATTACAAATAATTGAAAAAAAAAATATAGTAATTTTAATTTTAATATAAAAAAAAATATTATTAACGATTTACTACGAATCGTTTTAAAATATTTTAAATCAAATTATTTATATACTATTAATAAAATACATAAATATTTTAATTCATTTATAATATTCATTCAAAAAATAATTTTATTATAATATTTAAAAACAATATTTCGATTTTCAAATAATATTAATTATTTCAATTGTAATAAACTTTTTATAATTTTAATAATTAATTTTATTATTTTTGTTTACAATTAATTTATTTCTTTGAATTTTAATCGTTCAATAAATATTATTATAATTATATTTATCGAAAATATACAATCTTATATTGATATTTTTTTCGCGAGTATTTATCAAATTATTATTAATTATTTCTATAGACTATTCTCTAATAAAAACGAGAAACTTATTATTATTTATTAATATTTGCATATTAAAATATATATTCGTTAATATCGAATTTAAATTAATTGATTGTTCGTAAAAATAGTAATTATATACGTCAAATACAAAATTAATTACAACGAGAAAATACTTGAATTAATATATTTCTTTTTTGAAATCTCTTTATAATATAATTAAAATTTTATTATTAATTATTGAAATTTTCGTAAAAACGTTTTAAATATATTTAATAATTCAAATTATTTTATTATTCGATAAAAATATTAAAATAATATACAATATAATATTCGAATTATCAATAAATTTATTGATTGATTCGATTATATAAAAATTTAAAAATTCAAAGTTTTGTACGAATAAAATAACAATTTTAACAATTTCGTAAAAATATATCAACGTAATAATATTATTATACTATTTAAAATTTTTATTTATTTTTTTAATATTTTAATCGTTAATACTATTAAATAATAAATAAATATCAATAATAATATGTATATTATATTTAATAATTACATATATAATAATTTTTTTAAAAAAAAAAATTTAATTATTAAAATATAATTAAAAACTCGAAATTTTAATTTAAATAATATATATCGTAGAAATTCATAAGATCGTTATATTAACAACAATAAAAATATCAATATTTACGATTTAAACAAAAATAACGTATTTTTTTTCAAATATAAAATCGTATTATAATTCAAATTTAACGTAGAATTTTTATTTATCAATAGTATTTTCAACGTACTCATTTTAAAAATTAATATCAATTCAAAATTCTTATTTTAATCAATCGCTTAAATTAACGCTTATAACTTTAAAAGTTCTTTAATCGACGTATTTATAAATACTATTAAAAAAAGTAATAACAAATATCAAAACAATAATAATAAATAATATAATAAAAATCTTTTAATATATTTTAAATAAAAATAAAATTTTGAACAAAAATATAATAAATAAAATTGATAAAAAACTGTATTCATTTTTTATAAACGCAAATTTAACGATTCGTATAATATAAAAAAATCGATTTTTTTATCGATTAATTCATTAAAATAAAAATTCTCAAAATATATTTTAATCGAAACTATTCAACTAATAATAAACGATCCAATAAACGAAATAATTTTATTTTAATAATAATATTATTCTCTTTTTTTTCTTCGTTTACGTATATAATTAAACGCTTTTTTAAAGTTTTTTAAAATCGAAATATAAATATTATAATCGAAATAAATATTATATTTTTCAATAATATTATTAATTTAAATAAATTTTATTTCATCGTATTACTACTAATTAAATTTACTTTTTTTCGACGCAAAAAACATAAATTTAAAATCATTTTACTATTATCGATAATAAAAATATTATCAAATATTAATTACATATAAATTAATTAACGTTTATTTCAAAGTAAAAAATATTTTATAACAAATATATAAATATTAATAAAAATTAAAACAATTGAAAAATCGCGTAAATTAAATAATTGAAATAATATAAATTATATTACAAATTTTATACCAATGAAAACTTTTTTAAAATATTTACATTTGTTAAAATTTGAATAATATCGAATTCTAATAATCTTTAATTAAAAAAATTTAAACGTAAATTCAAATACAATCAATTTAAATATATAAATATAATTGAAAAAATAAATTCGAATATAAAAAATCTTTTTTACGTTTTAAAATCTTATTAATATTTTCAAAAATTTCTATTTTTCAATTTTTTTTTTTTTATTAAACTCAAATCAATATCATTTGTTTATTTAATTCGAAATCGTACTAAAATTGAAAACGTATTATTTATTGCGATCGCGAAATTCGAATACGTGAAACTTGTTTTTATAATTGATTATATAATTTTTTGTATAATATTTTTCAACGTTTTAATACTTTATTTTAACGAGTAATTATTATTTTTTTTCGTAATATTTTTCAAGTATTACTTATTTTAAAAATTACTATTATCGCTTTTATAACGAGTTTTTTTTTATTAGTAATTATTTTCAACTTTTATTAATTAATTTCTTTTTTACAATTAATAAAATTAAAAATAATTTCAATACTATTTATAATTAATATATTTCTTATAAACGATAAAAACATTATATACTATTGAATTTGTACACTAAAAATTTTACTATTAACAAATTTAAAATAATTTCCATTCGAAAATTTTTATTTATTTTAATTTTTATTAATCAATTCAATATTATTTCTCAATACGTTTTATATACAAACGCAAAAATAATCAAATTTATCTTTAGAATTAATATTTAATATTATTATTTACTTAATAACTTTATCGAAAAATTCTATTAATAATACGACGAAATCTATAAAATCTTATTTCGTTATTTGAATTTCAATTTCGATTCTCGTAATATACGAATATTAAATATAATAATAATAATTAACAAATTCTTTTAAATACTAATAAAAACTCAAATAATATTATATACGAATTTTAATAAACGAATTATACTTTGTATTCAAATTTTATTCTTTAAAAAATCGTTTGAAAAACAAATTTTCTAAAGTTCAAACTTCGTAAACCGAAATAAAATTAAAAATTATTTTTGTATTTTAAAATTTCAATAGTTTTAACTCGTTATATTAATAAGAAAATAATTTAATATCGCTCGCGTTAAAATATTATCGTATTTATAAAAAAATTAAACGAAATAATCTATTATTAAATACGTTTAAAATTATAATTAAAACAAATTAATTAATATAAATAATTTTATAAAAATATTACGCGTATTTTCGTTTATAAAAATTAATCTCGTTTTAAATAATAAATTAATCGTTGTAAGTTTTACGTTAATAAATTAATTTATACTCAATATTACTATTATTAATTTAATTAATAATTACTTTTTATACTCAATATTTTTTTTATTTTAAAATATTATTTTATTATTAAAATTTTTTGAATTAATACTACGTAATACATTTTTAACAATAAATTTTATAAAACTTTTTTTCAAATTTATTCGAAACGTTTATAATACAAAGAATAAAAAATAAAATGAATAAATAATAAAATTATTATTAATTTAATCGAGAAAATAATCTAGAAAATATTGCGATATATAATTTAATTTAAATTATTTAAATAACTCGATTATATTTTGCGAAATATAAATAATAATTCTCGATGAAAATACGAAATCGAATTTCATTTTATTTATATTTTTTTTTCAAATTATTTTAAATATAATTTATATCAATAATAAATTCGAATATTTTACAACAAAAAAAATATATATATTACTATTTGTATATATATAGTATTTTTAAAAGTTTTTCAAATTATAATTGTTTTTTTTAAAAAAATAATAATTTTTTATAAAACAAATTTTTTTTGTATTATAATTATTATTTGTAGTATATAATTTAAAATAAATATATTTTGTGAAATATATAAAATTATTATTCGTATTTAGATTACAAAAGTAAATTTTTTCAAAGTATTTAATAAGTTTATAAAACTTGCAAATTGTATTAATTTTATAATTAAAATTAGAAATGGAAAATAAATTGAATACAAATAATATATCCGATATAAACAATATATTAAACGTAGAAAATAATATATTAAAAATATTAAATGTAATAAATGTAATAAATATAATAAATGTGAATAATGTATTCGATGTAAACGATATATTTAGTATAAAAATAGATGTGAATAGTAATAAATTAAATTTTGTAGAAAGTATTGAATTATTGTTTAAAAATAGAAATGTTAAATATAATAATTTTTTTTCCAATATAATAATTATATTGGTAATTGTAAATATAATTGATAAGTAATTTATAGTAGTTTTTACGTATATTGTAAATACTAAATTTATTATTGTATTTGTTAATAAGAATAAAAATAAATTTTTTAAAATCGAATAAAATAAAAATTCGAATACGTTTAAAGAAATTATATCGAGATTAATAATAATAACAATTAATGTATTAAAGTTTACAAATAACGTTAAATGCAATAAAATCGAAATTATTATAATATTAAAATTAATCTTTAAATTAATTATTATAATTATTATATTAAATAATATAAACTTACGAAATAAATAGAATATTCGTTGTATTTAAAGAAACTAATTCGATGCATAAAACTATTTATATAATACTATTAATTAATATCGAAATTAAAATTGAAAAACTTAAAATAATAAATATAATAATAGAAATTATATTAATACTCGATATTCCAACGTGAAAATTATCGTAAATACTATTTAAATAATACAATTAATTCAAAAAATTCTTTAAACTCGAACTAATATTAATAAATACTTTAATTACATTTTGAATCAAATTTTTATTACTCGCTCTATTTATACTACTTTCTTACTATATTATTTTATTTAATTTCATCTATAAAATTCAATTTATTTTCTATTTTACAATTACAATAATATTATAATTAATAAATTCCTTTTTTATAGCGTTGTAATTATAATTTGATCTAATTATAATATTATTAAATTCTATTATTTCATTTAATAATAACGTTTTAAAATTATAAATTTCAATTTTTCAAATATTATTTTTTATATTATTAAATAATTTTTCGAGACTTTTAATCGTTTCAAAAAATCGATCATATAAAAATATATTAAAAACGATTTTATTTGATATAATACTTTGTAAAATATAATAATTAACGATTGATAATATATTAAATAAAATTTTTATCGAATTACTTTTAAAAAAAAAAAAATTAATTTGATTGATAATCGCATTATTTCAAAATTCAATATAATCGAAAATTATAAGATTTTAAAAATTAATATATTGATTTATATTAGTAAAATATATAATTTAATAATAAAAAAAACTAATAAAACAAGTTACTATAAACTAAAAATAATATAGTATATTTAATGAGTTTTTATAAACGTTTAAAATATTTTTAATAAATTGTAAAAAAAGAACTATATTCGAAATTTTAATATTATTTATTAAATATTTTTAATTAATATTTAAATTATTAAATTCGAGATTTTTTACTAATAAAACGACAATTACAATAAACGTTTTACAATTTGAATTGATAAATATTAATGTAATAAAATTTGAGAAATAAATCGTATTTTTTATAGTAAATAAAATTTTGAAATTGCGATTAATTTTTTTAAAAAAAAATAATTATTTAAAGCAATTATAGAAATTAATTTCAATTTCGTTTTAAATGTTTTCAAAAAAATAAATTTGTATATTTATTCAAATATTAAATAAAAATCTAATTTATAATAAAATTAATAATACAAAATCAAAATAATTTCGTAAAATTTTTAATATTGATTTAATCGAATCGTTTGAACGATTTAATAAAAATTTATACTACGTTTATATCAAATGAAATATTAGTAAAAATATAAAATACATATATCAATTTATTTATTAAAAGATTTTGTAAGTCGAATTTTCTAATGTAAATAATTTTACAATTATATATCAAAACGAAACTACGAAAAAAAATAAAAAAAAATATAATATTAATTAATATAATATACGATTAAACGATAAATCGTATCGTTATTTATATTACAAGTATTAATCAATAGATAATTTCGCGTTTCAAAACAAAACGTCAATTTATACGTTGTTAATCCAAGTATAATAATTAGTATTCAAAGTATTATAATATAAAAATTCGAACGCGTATAATCTTTATTTAAATAAAGAAATTATTCTATATAAATACATTTAAATTACTCAAATAATTAATCTAAAAAAGACGTTTTATATAAATTTATTCAAATTATTCAAATGAATTAATTTAAAAAAAATTATTATTTTTTTTTAAATAATTACTTTTCAATTTCTATTAGCGTTTTATTATTTAAACACTACTATTTTCGAATTCTTATAAAAGTTCTTAATATAACGCAAAACAAAATTAATTATACTATATATATATAGTTTTCAAATTTACTTTAATAATTACATAGATTTTTAAAAGTATTTAATTTTTATATAAAATTTGTTTTTCGGATTTTTATTTAATAATTTCGTTTTTTTTAATAATCAAATATTAAATCAAAATAATATTACAACGAAAAAAAAAATTATTCGAATCAATATTAAAAAAACTAAAATTATTCTATATTAATTATAAATATTCAAAATTTCAAATATTAACAAATTCAAAATTTTATTTATTTACTCACTTTAACTATTTATTACTCGTTTTTTTTCGTAATAAATACTTCGATTTTTTTCGTAATTTTTCGTAGTATATTTTACTAAGAACTATTTATTTTAATTGTTTATAGTACAAACTATATATAAGTTTTTTTTATAATCGCATTATTTTTATATAATATTAAATAATTTTTCGATTTAAAAAATTTAAATTATTTTATTATATTTTTTATATTTATTAATTATTAATAAAAATTATATTACATTGAAAATATTTATTTACGTTTTTTCGAATCGATTTATTTTTTTTATTAAATTTTTAATAATGTAAAAATATTTTACACGTAATATAAAATTTAAACGATTTTTTTGAGAAAACGAAAAAGATTTTTTAAATGAATTTGAAAGTAACGTTTGAATATTTATACGACGTTATAAAATATTTATTATTATAATTAAATTATTTACTTTGTTTTTAGAATTTAAAAACTATTATCGAATTTCGAGCGAATTATTTTCGTTCGAAAAAAATACGAAATACGAAAAATAGTAATTAAATGAAAAAAGTATTTGAAAAAATTGATTAATAAAAATTATAAATTAAAAAAAATTTTTCTAAGTATTATTTTTCGTATAATTCGTTATAGTTTCAAAATACAAATCTCGATTATAATCAATCGTATAATTGAAAACTCTATATATATTTATATTTATCGCGTATATTGATTTTTTATTTATTTTGTATTAAAATAATTCGAAGATTATTTCGTTTGAAAGATCGATTTTAAAATTAATAATTATTATTTTTCATGTTTTAATTATATTTTAAAAATTTTTACGCGACGATATTAATTCGACGTTTATTCGCGATTAAATTACGCAAATTAAATTCAATCTAAAAATAATTTTCAAGAATTTTAAATATTTTAAAAATATAATCGTTTAATAGAATTTGCATAAATTTTAATTACAATTTATTATATATCACTAATAAATACCAATACGAAAAAATACTCACTAGCGAACTACTAAATATAACAATAAATATTTCGAACAAATTTTCTTTTATTTATTTATCTATCGAAATAATCAATTAATAATTTCTATTTTAATTTCATCTTATAAAAATCTAATATTTCTATCGCCTTCGCATTTTTATAATCATTCAAAACTATTACGCACTCAAAATGTTTGAAC
The DNA here is from genome assembly GCA_014904845.1 of Acephala macrosclerotiorum. Lineage (NCBI taxonomy): Eukaryota > Fungi > Ascomycota > Leotiomycetes > Helotiales > Mollisiaceae > Acephala > Acephala macrosclerotiorum. The sequence continues at coordinate 46,111 of MU119506.1, forward strand.
GACGATTTCTATAGAATCTCGAAAAATATATCTTATTAATGATTATATGTAAAAACAAACCATTTACGGGCCTTGAAAAAATTACACAAGATTTTAATAGAAATTTTCAGTACTGATTTGAGTATGTAGTGAAAGTGAAACGGAGACATTTTGAACTGGGAACAAGAAAAAGTAGTAAATGGTATATTCTTACTCTCGCGCTCGTTATATTAATACAAGAAAAAGCATTGTCGAAAATGATACTCCACCGCCTTCTCTACCAATTGAAGAGTCTCTCGCGATTCGTTCAGATCGATCCCTCAACGTAAGTTAGTAAGACGTCTTATCAAATTGTTACTAATCTTTTCAAATACTCTACGACTGGACTATACCCGAGCTAGGAATCTTCGTCCCTTTACATCCTTTGATCGCAGAGACTCGACGACATACTACTTACTCCTTGATACTGGTGTCAATTTGAGTAATATATTCGATGGACTTGATAGTCTGGTTGATTTAGATTTTAAAGATCTAACTAGGTGCGAGAACATTATATCCATTGCAGTGCTTACTCAGCACTAAAACCACTCGAAAATCTAACACGCCTTCTGCTGAGAAGCACTATAAAAATATATCCATTCCAATGTCCAAAGTAATATAAATAATCAATGTCTTCACGTGACCATTGTACCAATTATCATTGTAATCTATCGTCCTTTATCTCTTATCAATTGCAGCGTCGAATCGTCGTAAAAAGTCTCATTAAACTTTGTAGCACTAGTCTCAACTACTTCGTAGAAGAGCTTATAGAGAGCTAGAAAGGATCTACTCTCTCTGTAGGAGTTCGGTTCTAAATAAAGCATTTTCAGCTTTTATTCCACAACCAAAAAGTGCTTCAAATCTGCCCAAAAGAGCTTTCGTCTTGTCTCAGCTCATTCTCTTACTACTATTATCCTAATCCTTGAAATCCGTGAGTAGCGCTACAGTCTTCTCTATATCAAACCAATCCTTATTCAAACTCATTATAACCTTATAAATCGTAAATCGATCATAAAATAATTATTTCGTAAAAATATTTGCGATTTAATCGTTCTTTGAAATTGATTCTACTCTCAATCTATTTCTAGTAATCATATCGTTCTTTATATAGAAGTATCGAATTTCAATATACTTGAATTTATTTGAGAACTTCGTATTCGTACTAAAATCGATCGCAAAAAGATTATCGCAATATAGAATAGAAAGTTTTTTGAGAAATTCTTTAATAATTTCCAATTATAGTTTTTTTAATCAAATTACTTTCTTTGCAGTTTCATTCGCTACTATAATCTCTACTTCTATCGAGCTTTGTACTGTATTTCGTTGTCTTTGTACTGTTTATAAAACTGTTTCATTTCTCAGTATTACTACTCATTTTAAAAACGATTTACGATCGTTTTCAATTTTTCACGTAAAATCGAAAAATATACTATAATCTTTGATCGATATTTTTTTGTAAATAATTTCTATTGTTTTCGTTTTATTAAAATATCGAAAAAACTATTTCGCAAAACGCAAATATTCGAGACACACGTTGAATATGAATTTAGTAAATTGATTAACGTAATAACTAATATTTAATCTCGTACAATTAACTAGATAAACTGTAGTACTAATAATCTGTTTATAGAAATAAAGATCGTTTTCGCTTAATTAGTTTTTTTTTTTTTTTTTTCGTAGAATTGTATTTTGCGAAAATAGTAAATTCGTTTGATTCGAATATTCGAAATTAAATCGTAGTAATAATTTATTTGTATACATCTCTTGATAAATTGTAAAAATGTAATTCTCGCGATTTCTCTCAATTTGAAATTTTACGAAAACAATAATAAAATTGAAATCTTTATTCTTTTAACGCTTTTTGATTTTAGTTTTAATAACGTTTGTATTTACTTTGTTTTCAATAATCAGTATATCGTTAACAAATAAAAAGATATAAACTTTTTTTTCTATAAAAAGATTAAAATCAATTTTAAATATAGTAAATTTTAATTCTTCGAAGTATTGTTTGATTTTATCGAACTATACTCGAGAAATTTGTTTGAGTTCGTAAAGTGATTTTTTGAGTAAAAAATAAATATTTCTATTTTTGAATTCAAAGTAAAATTCATAAAAAAACTCAAAAATTTCTATGTAAATCTCTTTTTTAAAAAAAGAGTTTAAAAACGTTAAATCTATATTAATGTAATTTATTTTTAAATTATATTTTGCAATAAATACTAAAAGTATTCGTAAAATTGTGTATTTTATAATAGAGATAAACGTTTTAAAATAATTAATATCGTAAATTTACTCGAATTTTTTGATAACAATTTTAGTTTTATATCGGGTCAATCTATTATAAGTATTGAACTTTTTTTTCAGTATTTATTTACTTAAAATGATTTTTTTGCTATTTAGTAGTTTTCTCGTGATAATTTTATAAGTGTTTGTTTTTTAAAGAATTTCGAGTTCAATAACGATTGTTTTCATTTAATTAAAAGCGTTTTTCTTTAAGACTTTATCAACAGTTAGAAACTCGAATAAAATACTAAATATATTTAAAAAAAAAAAAAAATTTTCGTTTAAATAGATAGCGTTTAAAGTTTTTATTAATTGTTTTATTGTTTGAAAGAAAAGTATCTTTTTATTGTTCAATTCGCTGTTTGCTGTTCTTTTCGTCTTAGTAAAAGAATTATAAGGATTTTTAGTTCTTTTGATCGTTCAATCGCTGACTTTTGATATTTGAAATGGATATTGCTTTTGAATTTGATTAGAGCTCTAGGTACTAGAGTTTTATTTGACTACTGGTTCTGGACTTGTTTTAATTCCATTTTTACAAGTACTTGTTTCAGTACTATTATTTTTATTAGTACGTGTTTCAGTGCTATTAATCATTTTATTATTAAAAGAGTGATTAATTGGTGCATTAATAACGATATAATCGTAGATTGTATTATTAGTAATAAACAGATTTGCTATAATATGTTTGAATTTTTGAAAGATAAAGAGTTTTAAGAACTTGTATTTATAGAACTTAATATCAATTGAGAGAGTTTTTTTCAATGTTCTATAGTTCAACAACTTGTAGACACTATTTTTAATGATGTCCACGAAAATATGTTCTTTTTTGATCTTAGAAGTCTATTTATTTAGTTGGTTTTTAAACTTTTTAATATTGATTTAGTATTCAAAAATAATTAAAGTTTTTTGCAATATTAGAAAGTTTAACTTTTTTTTAATATAGATTTCAAGTAGAATACATATCTTTTGATCCTTTGATCCAAGTTCTGGAACTGACCATAGAAATATGTCTATTAGTACTTTATTCTTGATTCAAATTGTATACTTTATAATATAATCTCAAAAGATCAATAAAAACTTGATTTCGTAGATTATAAACTTAGTAGTATTATCTATTGTTTGTATTACTCGCTTAATAATACTATTCAATGAGTGTTTGTATAGTAGACAAAGCTTATACCTAGAAGAACTAGATAGTGTTTTGAGTCATTCTTAGAAATCTTTCTCGAATTCGCTCGATTCATTATTACATTTAAAATAAGTAACATTTTCTTTTGTATTTCTCTTAATAATTCTACAGACTTTACGAATATAAAACTAAATTTTTTTCGTACTTTTATTTTTTAAAAATTTGATTTAAGAGTACTGTATTACATCGTTCGTAATTAAAAAGAAATATTGATTTTTTCTATAAAATTTAAACAATTTACTAGAAATATCACTATATAGTCTTTTTTTCTTTCTAGTAATTTTACTGTTTGTTTTCTTTCTAAAAATTTCCTTGATCTTACTCACTGTACAAGTTTTACATGTTTTATATCTAGTATATAATTTGAATCTCGGCATTTTTATGTTTGTAACATCGACCAGTTTTCGAAGTGTATTATAATTAATATAATCAAAACGCCGATATATAAGTTTTTACAAAGTTTTTTTAAAATCTATTGTTTCGAAGAACTCTATTAATAATCGGGTTTTTATCGATGCATTCGAAGCAATATTCGCCGAATATGTAATAGTATTATTGACATTTTGATATTAATTTAGTATAAAGAGATTATTTTTAAAATTCTTGGAAATTGTAAATATCACTTTTCTATTTCTATTATTTGTAATATTAATTGCTCGTCTTCTTTTAAATATGATCGATATTCCATTTTCTATAAATTGTAAAATAAAAATTAATTTTATTACTTCAAAACTTAGTATATACTAAACTTTTTTGAGTTTCAATTCTTTTTGAGAAATTATTTAAATTTGATTTTAATATTTAATCGCGTTTACGATAGTACCGTTTACCGTGACAACTTTGTTTGGTGTTTGCTAGCGTTTTAAGTGTGTGAAATCAAACTGTATACTATTGAAATATTTCGAGGTACCAGAGTCTAAAGTAAGTAGTAGAGCCTGAGCTCGTTTAATCAATGCTCGAGTTAATAAGAATAGTAAAAGTAAAAATTGTTTTCTACTAATATAAGCTTTCATTTATCGAGAGTAGTAAATAAAGCTCATATGTAAACGCTTAATATGTCTCTCAATCTTATTCTTGAATAGTAGTCGAGTAAATACTATTATCACTAATAAAAATGCTATAAATACGATGAAATAAACAAAAGAGAAGAGACTCTATTGTGTTTTACTTATAATCACTATACTTACTCTGGTAGTAAATTCAATTGTTGTAATCTTTGTTTACTCAAAGTTTTTTTGATCTTGTTTTCTATCAATCTTTTTACTCTTTCGTTTTATTCTACACTCAATCTCATAATGCTTATAGTGCATACACTAACTACATTGATTTGAATCAAACTCATTATAATCAACAAATTTCTCGTTATTACTATTATCGTCTCGATGATCTTTAGATCTTGCAAAACGAAATACTAATAATTCAAATTCTCTACGATTACTTCTCTTTTTTCCACGATATCTATTATTGTTATTATTGCGATTACCGCGATCAGTTTTTCGCTTTCTGTTTTTAGCTTATTTACTACTACGAGGTTGCCCACGACCACGCTATTGTTTTTTTCTACGAGTATAGTTTGCAATTATTGAAGTCTCTCTCTTATTATAAACTTGCAATATAGTGACCGCTTTATTGAGTATATACTCGATCTTTGGCAAACGAAGAATATAATATTTCGTGCTTTCGTAATTATTATTCTTAGAAATAATTATTATAATTCGATTTAAGATTTTATTATCAGTAATTAATCTCTCGATTATTGCGAGTTGAAGTTTGTAAAACTCGAGACGATTTGCGAATTTTCTAATCTTTTTAGAAGTTTCGAACTTCTTTTGTTTAAAGTTCGTTCGTTGAATGGATACTCAAATAGAATCAATAATCTTATCGTATTTCTTGAGTTCGTTTTAAATTCTTTTGATATTTTCGAAAAGGACTAATAGAAAGATTTTGTTTTGTAGTCTATTGTCTACGCTATTTCAGATAATTTGAATGGCTTTAATAGTCTTCTTCTTTTAAGCCGTAATTTAATCAATTAATGTAAAAAGGATCGATTTCGATTTTTTATTATTAATTAGTTTTATAGTATAAATACTAGCAAAGGCGATTAGATAAAAGTTTTTGAATCGAGGATAATTATTCTTTGTAAGGATTTCAATTTTACTTCATTTGCAGACGTAGTGAGATGTTGTAGAGGTAGGTACTGTAGTATCGATTGGAGTTGCTGGAGTCGCCATAGCGAATAGGGTTGATATTTTAGGGTAAAAAGATACGACGGTTTCAATGAGCACCTTCCGGGCTCATAACCTGTCAATTTGAGTGATATATTCGATGGACTTGATAGTCTGATTGATTTAGGTTTTAAAGATCTAGCTAGGTGCGGGGACATTATATCCATTGCAGTGCTTACTCAGCACTAAAACCACTCGAAAGTCTAACAACTGGGTCTACCCGGCGGTACCTCTTTTATTCCCAAATGGCTTTCGCTAGCAATGGCAGATCTTTCAGTTTTAACGTGTAAGGAGGAGAATATAGTTGCGTTGAAGAATTATTTGGAGTATATTGAGGCATGGCAATCAAGGTCATTAGGAAAACACGCAAAGGACTCCCAGTAGAGATAGCGAGGATGTTAAAGAATCTTATGTGATATGTCGTGATTTTATTTCGCCTATGTAATATGCCGTCCCTCATCCGAGTGAAGTTCGAAGCCCTCCAAGGGTTGCCTGGAGCTGGATGGTAAACCGGCGTCGTCCCACGTTATGACCGTGATCGTCTCTAGTAGCAGTGGTGGTGGGCCCACAGATGTTGTAAATGAATCTAACACGCTCGCTACGTAAATCGGTAATTACCCGAGGTGGCCTCTCAATATTCAATGCGATGGGACGTGCTACGGACCCTTGCCCGCTTCAAAGTATAAGTAGAACGAACTTGTTATCGAGAGTTAAGAGACATCGGGGTCACGACCGCCAGGGGTTCCTATATGCGAGAACACTTCGCAATGTTTGAATCGAATCTTTCAGTAAGTACACGCTCGCAGAGAGAAGATGAGAAGTTAATATTTGAGTAAGTGATGGCGACACGTAACGGTTGTAAAGTTTGCTATAAGAGATCTACGTGGGATTTTTTGCGTGATTTCTATTGGAGAGTAGGAGCAGCAAATGAGTACGCTCGGAAGTTGGAGAATGATATACACGAAGCTACAACGCGTGTGCAGCAGTCCCAGTGGAAGTTCACGCACTGCGAGGCTGCTCTTCTCTCCAATCAGGAAACACTTGAGGAAGAACGTTTAGCCTATCGAGCATCTCGAGAAGAACTCACATTTGAACGAGAAAAGTATCAGGAGACGTTGGAGATACTGGAGAAGGTATTCCGTGAGGCGGTCCGAAGTGGTGAGGTTGCAGACTTTCTCGGAAATCAAATTGTGGCGTTACAAGCAGCCTCGAAGCGCGGAGTTATTCAACCCACCCCGAAAATACCAGCATCGCGGATTGAGACTTCTCTAGTCAAAGAGAGCCTCATACCATCAGAGGCGAACGTTTTTATTATCCAGCGAAACGAACCGGCCAAAGAACTCTCGGAAAGATACTACACAGCGTTTCCTGGTACGCCACCCAGAACGACCCAAGTCCAGTTAATCGCCTCCGGCGCTACAAAGCGGCCTGAATCTGTCAAAAACAGGATCAAGTACTTCCAAAAGAGCAAGTCGAATTCGGTGACGAAGGGAAGGAAAAGGCTCTTATTATAGTTTGAGAAAGTCTCTTGGATTGATAGATGGTCGTTATTAAGAGAGTTTGTTTCAATTTTAATTTCTTTGGATGGTATGCGATACTTTTCATTTTTTTTGGAGAGGGGAAAGGGCAAAAGTAGACGGCTTTTTTTATTTTAATAGAGTTAATTAAATTTGTATTATTCGGATTTGAATACAATAATCTAAATAAACCGAGAAAATCTCGTATAAAATCGTATCAATACAAGTTCAAATTTCAATCAAAAATGTCTTTTAATCTTTTCAAAAACTATTAATCTCTCGATTTTAATTTGTTATTTATAACTCAAAATTAAACCAAGAATTATTCAACATTTAATAAACTACTTTAAATTTATAGTAAATGAAATATATTATTTTTAAAAAGATTATTTATATTTCGAAATTCGCGAATTACGTATTTTTTTCCTATTTTCGATCAAAATAATATATAATATATTTATATTTATTTATCGATCATATTATGTTTTTTTCACTACTATAAGTATTTTGTAACAATTATTGAAACATATTCTAACTATTAATTTCACGAGATTTTTTTAAATTAAAACTAGTAATTTTTTTCGTTTTATTACGTATTAAACTATTAAAAATTAACAAATTTAATTATTTTATTCGTTTTTAAAATAAATTAATATTAGTCTTTGAATTCTTTCGATAACGAATTTAAATCGCAAAATAAAATCGTTTTTTAAACTTGTTTATTAAAATCGAAAAACTAACGAAAAAATTTAATCAAATATATTAAAAAAATTTATTTTATTGAGAGAATTTTAAAAACTTATAAAAATTTCGTAAAACATATTATAACGTTTATTAACAATTTTATTTGACAAATTATTTCAATAATAATTTCAATTACTTAAATAAATTTATAATTCAATTTTATTACGATTTAAAAAATTCGATACAACGTAAAACTAAAACGAAAAAAATTTAAATAAAATTCTAAAAAATCAAATATAATAACAAAAAATCTAAAAAAGAATTAATTTAATCAAAAACAATACAAAAAATATTTATATTAATACAAAATCGAAAACAAATTAAAAATAATAATATAATAATTATTTATTTTTAAAAACGTAATACGTATTATTTTTCGTTTTTATCGAATAATTTTTATATTAAAACTATATCTTTCAATTAAAATTTTTCTATATTAAAACAAATTTTTGTACTTCAAATATATTGCAAATAAACGTAATAATTATTAGTAATCAATTTACAAACTCAACGAATTCTACTAAAAAACGTTAAAAAAATTCAATTATACATTTGATCGTATTATACTTTTTAAAACAATTCAAATAATTATTATTTCTTGAAATATATCAATAAAAAACAATTAAAACGAATTGTAATCGAAATATAATTAATCAATCGAATATCGTAATTCGAATATTATTTATAAAAATATTCGAATAATTTGCAAATATTATTATTAAAATCAATAATTTGTAAAATATTATAAAAATAATATTGTTAATATTAATTTATTATTAAAATTGTAAAAATAAATAAAAATATTAATATTTATTAAAAATTATTCGAATAAATAAAATAAAAAATTTTTATTTAATAAATTTGTAATTTTTAACAAAAATTATATAACAAATTTCAACGAATTATATATTATTTTCTTTTGTTATAAAATTATAAAACGTGAATACGAATTATTAAACGATAAATTTTTGTAAAATTTAAATTATTATTATAAAAATTATTTTTTAATAAAAATAAACGAGCGTTTTTCGTTTTTTTTAAGAAATTTCACAAAAATTATAATAATCGTTAAAATAAATCCAATTTTTTTTTGCGAATTACACGACGATAAATATTACAATAAATACTAATTTCGTCGAAATTATTTGAAAATAAATAATTTAAAAAAAATATATTTATTTATTATATTCGATATTAATTTCGATTATCGTATAAATAAACAAATAATTTCGCAATAAAAACTGTTTATTATTTAATAAACAATTAATTTACTCGTTTTTAACGATCACGCGAATAATTTAATAAATTTTTTATTTTCTACAATAAAAAATTTACAAATACTTTATACTATAATATTACTAATTCATTTTCTTACATTAAACTTTATCGAAATTCTTCTCTATAAACTTTAATCGAAAATCGTCAAAATCATTCTATATACTAAAAATCCATATTCGAAAATAATAATTTTTTTATTTTTTAAAATAATAATTAAAAATTCAATTTAATCAATCGTACTCGTTTATTTATTTTTTATTGTACGTACGTATAAACTTTATCAACGATAATATTATTTATACAAATTTTTAAAAAAATACAATTATTAATAAAATATGCACGTATCGAAATTTATAAACAATTTTTATTAAATACAATAAATTTCGTTTTACGAATTTCAAATTCGATTTCTAGTATTTTTATTATATTTATAAAATGAAAATTTTCTTTTATTCTCTTATAAATATCGAACTTTTTTTTTTTTTCAAAATCGAATACATAAATAAAAATTTTAAAAATCAATAATATATTAATTTTAAAACAAAATTAAATAAACGTACTATACATATTTTATATCGACGTTTAATAATTTATTTATTCAATATTTAACTCATAAACTATAATTTAAATTTGATTAAAATACGAATTAAAATCTAATAATATAAATTACTATTTACGTTTTTTTTTAATCTATCAAACAAATCGAATATAATACGTTTTTATTATACAATTATTATATCCACTAATAAAATTTTTAATATATAATATATAATCGACAATACCAATTTCTATTACAAATATAATTACTATTTTATATTTTTCAAAATTATATTTTATATTATATAACTCGTCAATTAATACAAAAAAATTCTTATTTTAATATTTATCGAAATTTGTAATAAAATCGACTTTCGATTTCAATAAAAAAAATATCGTCAAATCTTTATAATTCTATTCTTACTACAAAATCATAAAAAAATAATCTTATAATACTATAAAAATCTTTAATTTAAAAAATAAAAAAAAACGTACTAATTAATTTTAATTTATTATAATCTTAAAACAATAATATTTATTTATTATATATTAAATAAATTAATTAATAATTTATTTTTTAAATATTTGTTTATTAATTACATTATTATAATTATTATAAAAAATTTATTCAAAGGAATATTTTTAAACGTAAATATAATTTAATAAATAATTATTATTATCGTTTACAAATATATATCGATTTACAAAAATATTTTTATCAACTTTTTCAAAAAAATATAATACTAAACAATAATAATAATTACTACAAAAAAAAATAAATAAAAATTGAAAAACTATTTATATAACGCGCATTTTATAAAACGAATCGAAAAAAAAAAAAATAAATATAAAAATAAAATTCGTTTATTAATAATTATTAATAAACGTTTTATTTAAACAAAAATAAAATATATTGCAATTTCAATCAAATTATTTATCGTTTATATAAATACTTTATTTTTTTTTAATAAAACGATTATATACAAAAATATTTACGCGATTGCGATTTTATCGAATTATTAATAAAAATTAATATTAATACGTAATAAAATTCCAAATAATTTCATTATAAAATTAAATCGCGAATTATAAAAAAATGGAATTAAATTAATAATTAATATAGTAATAATACGAGAATTTATTTCGATTTTTTTTTCGATTATAATAATAAAAATATTTATTAAAAAATAAAAAAATATAATTAAAATTTGAAATCGCGTAATCATTTTTAAGAAAAAAAATCGAAAAAAAATATATAAATAAATAAAACGTTTTAAAATAAAAAACGAGATTAATTATTAATTCGAAATAATTATATAATAAATAGTACGAAATAAAAATTATACTATAAAAATACAATTAAAAATAAAAAAATATTAAAATAGTATATTTATATTATTATTGAATTTAATAAAAATTTAAATAAATTTGATAAAAAACCAATATAAAATCGATATAAACGATATTATATTTAAAAAAACAATCAAATTTCAATTATAAACACGAAAAAATTTTAATTTAAATATAAACAATTTTTCACGTAATTTTTACAAACGCGTCGTTATTAAACGTTTCGAAAAATAATAAATTTTTTATATTTTAATAATAATCGATTTATTATTTAAAACAATTCGTAAAAATAAATTAAAAAATAATAATTTTTATTCGTAAACAATTATAACTATTTTATAAAAAATAATCATTATATAAAACGAATCGTATTTTTATATAAAATAAATTAATTTTTATAAAACGTTTTATTAAGTATAAATTTAATTATAAAAAAAAAAAAAATTTAAAATAATTTCAAAAATCGAAAAAAAATTAATTTAAAAAAAATTATAAAATTAGAAATAAAAACGAAATAAAAATATTTGTTTTGATAGAAAAAAAAAACAAATTTTATATATTTATAAATACGAATCGTTTATTCTAATTATTTTAAATAAAAATCGTAAATCGAATTATTTCAAAGTATTTTATATTAATTTTAACGTTTCAAAAATCGTAATTTAATTATATTAAAAACGATTACGAATTACTAAATTAATACTCGTTATATACAAAATATTACGATTTTTTTAATCGTATTTGAACAAATTTCAATTTTTTTCGCGTTTAATATAAAAAAGTCGTTAATATTACAATTAAATTTAAATTTTCAATAAAAATTACTAGTATAAAAAATATTAATATTTGATTAATTAAACGATAATTAAAATAATTAATAAATATATTTTCATATAATTTCAATTTTATTTTTAATAATTTTTATTTTATTTTAATAATTTTTTACGTAAAAAATCTAATATAAACGAAACTAAAAAATATTTATTATTAAATTTTTATTATTCTTTTAATAATACTATTATTTTATATTAAATAATACAAAAAATATTTTAATTTCTACAATTCGCATTATTAATCCTTTAAAAAAATATTTTATTCAATCAAAAAATATAATTTTTAATTCAAAAAATTTAATATACTTTATATATTTGAACTCAAATAATTTTTTTATATATTCAACGACTACAATACAAAAATACGAATCGAAATATACAATTTTCGAAAAATAATCAAAATATTATTTTTATATTAAATTACGAAAAAATTACAATAATTAAATAATTTTTAAATTTTAATATTTTATTTATTTTATTTATACACGTTTACAAAATCGAATAAAATTTTAATCATTTCCATTTCAACGTTTTTTTTACGTACATATTTAAAATCAAATTATAACGATTAATATAATAACAAATACTAATATTAATAAACTTATACGTATTATATAATTAGAATTATAAATCGCAATAATAAATACGAAATTTAATAGTAATAAATTTATATCGATAATTAGACTCGAAAATAGAATTATTAAAATCTCGATTATTAATATATATATCGAATTTTTTTTTTTGATAATATTTGTAAATATTTACAACGAAAATTTTTTAACGATCGTTTCAATTCGCGATAAAAAATTGAATTAATAAAAAATCAATAATTGAATATTTCTTTACTACTAATATACTTACAATGAAATTTTTACGTTTTTTCTATTTTTTTCACGCAATAAAAAACAATAATAAAAATTAATATTATTACAAATAAATTTTTCATTTTATCGTTTTTAAAGTATTATAATACTCTAAACAAATTTCATATTTATACTCGTTTAAACGTAATTAATACATTTTAATAAATTAAATAAAACAACTTTTAATATATATTTAAAAAAAAAAAAATTATTTTATTTTCAATCAAAATTCGATTTTTTAATTCGTTTAATAATTGATATCAAAAGAAAAATAAATTTACTTTTATTTATTATTAAATAATTTTAAAATAAAAATTAAATTTTATCGACTTTTAAATAATCTCGAATTAAAATTATTAATAAATAATATTAATATTTCTTTTTTCTTCGTTTTTATTAAATTTTTATAATTTGATTTATAATAATAAAATCGAATAATAATTTAAAATATTAATTTTGAAAATTATATAATATAAAAATTTTAATTTTGTTTAATTTTTAAATTTATTTTAAATAAAATAAAAAATTATTTTTTATAATAAATAATTCATTTAATAAAAAAAAACTTTATAATCAAACGAAATTTTGTACCGTTTTTAATTAGAATTAAAATTATTCGCGAGAAGCGTATAATATTAGAATTTGAAAAAATTTAAAAATAATTATAAACGTAAATAAAAAATCGCAAATTTGTTAAAAACGATAAAAGTTTTATTAAAATTATTTGTGAAAAGTTTAACGAGACTCGGAAAACGTTAAAAGTACTAATAAAAGTTTTTAATTTTACTAATAATAGTAAAAATTTTATTAAAATTATTTGTGAAAAATTTGATAAAATTTAAAAAATATTAAAAACATTGATAAAAGTTTTTAATTTTATTAATAATAGTAAGAATTCTATTAAAACTACTAATAAAAAGTTTAATAAAATTTGAAAAACATTAAAAACGTTAATAAAAGTTTTTAATTTTGTTAATAATAGTAAAAATTTTAACGTTGAAAAAGAATACAAATAATCAAAAAAAAAATTTAAATTGAAAACGTAGAAAATAAAAAAATAAAAAAAAATAAAAAATAATAAAAAAAATTTTAATTCAAAGAATAAAAAATCTATTAATAAATTGAAAAGTAAATTTAAAAATATTTGTAAAAAATAAAACGATTTAAATAAAAAAACGAAAAAATTTAATAATATTAATAAAAATACTAATAAAATCGAAAAATATAAAAAATTGTTATTAGAATTTTATTTCGTAAATATTGATTTCGAGCAATTGAAATTGGATTTGAAAAACGCAATAAAAAAAAAAACGAAAATTTTAACGTTATTAATAATTTTAAATATATTAATCAATTTAATTCTATTCTTAGTAATAATATAAAACTTAAATACGACGATAATAATATTTTAATCAATATTTAATTTGATAATAATTTCAAAAAAAAATTTATCAATTTAAATATTTTTTATAATATAAAGAAAAAGTTTATCAATTAAAAAAAAAAATTTATCAAATCAAAAAAAAAATCGAAGAATACAACTAATAATAAAACGCTTAAATATACAAATTTTTTTATTTTCGAATAAACAAATACAATCGTTAAACGTTATAATAAAAAAATAATTTATTAAAAAAAATAAAAATTCGTAAATTACGTAATAATTCGATATAGATTTTCTAATACTAATAAACACATATATATTACAATTTCAAATACAAAAATCGATAAAAATAATATTTAAAATTCGATTTTAATTTCAAATATAAAAATAAAAAAAATAATAATAATAAATATTTGTAAAATTAAAACGAATTTAAAAAGTTTTTAATTGAAATTTATAAAAGCGATATAAAAAACTTGAAATTAAAAAAAACGTAGAAAAACAAAAAAAGAAAAAAAAAAATCGAAAAAAAATATTTTTATTAATTGATTTTTACGTTCTATAATTAATTTAAAGTAATTTTAAAAAGATTTAAAAAATACGATTATTTATTAAATATTTTTAAATTAAATTTAAAGAATGTAATAAAAACATTTATAATTTTATAAAATACTATAAAAAGTTATATTTAAAGTAGTTTATTATATAAAATTAATCGAATAATAAAAATAATAACGAGAATAATAATAAAAATAATAATAAAAATAATAATGAAAATAATAATAAAAATAATAATAAAAATAATAGTAAAAATAACAATAAAAATAGTAAAAATAATAATAAAAACAGTAAAAATAACAATGAGAATAATAGTAAAAATAATAATAAAAATAATAATATCGATAAAAATAATAATAAAAAAAGTAAATCCGATTTGTAAAACAATAAACGAATTTCGTTGTATA